>JAULBM010347305.1:0-12300 GCA_032357055.1 Geukensia granosissima | reverse complement strand
ATATCGTCAAGGTAGCGGTAGGTATTGTTAAATTTGTCTATCAAATCAGTTTTAGAAGGATCCTTATGAAGTTTGGCAGACTGCTAAAAATTAATTCGTCTTGATCACAGATATGTACCATATCAAATATGGAACTGAATGAAAATAAAAAGCTCGTTTTGGTAATAATTTGAAAATTAAAAACATCAGCGTCATGACTTTCTATGTCAAAAAATGTATAATACTGGTATTAATGTTTTCATTGTTTAATTATATTTTATAAACATTTAGGTGTGTCATTTAACATGCACGGTGTTTATTTAATTCAGGAATTTTAAAGCTCGTTACAATCTGAGAGATTCAACCCTTGTGGAGTCCTCTAATTTTGAAAGTTTTGGACGCCTTACGATGAGATGGGATGCGGTCTCTTTAACACTTTTTCATCTTTCATTTTTATATTTATCTTTCATTTTTATATACAGATATTGAACAATCTGTAATTTTGCTTCAATTATTAACTATATAAGTGCTAAGATGTAAATAATAAGTTCAAGAATTTCAAAATTTCTTCCTTTTGGAAGGTCAGACAACTTAACTCCCCTACATACGATGTGCATGTTTAAGATATACAGTGTATGGACATTCACATCAGTTCATATACTGAGACGACCCGGATGAAGATACAGAGACCTGCAAAAAGAATTTGGTCACTGTCTTATTTCACCATTTATTTCATATAGAATTTTTCCAAAAAATATTGTAAGGTCATTCATTGACGAATTTTAATAAAATTAAAATTGTAAATATTTATAGACGTCATTGTTTCCAAACGTATTATTTTCTGATTTGTTTTTTCAAAGTACTGATGATTGAAACAGAAGGATAGACTGTTATTTCACAATTTTACTTGCGTATTTAGCGAATGCAGACACAAAGAAGCGAACTTTTTCTTCTTTTATTCAACAACTCAGAAAATCATGTCAAAATACACAATAAAACGTTATCATTATCTGGTGGTAATTTTTATTTAAATCGAATAATAAATGAAAACAATATTTTTTTTTAAATAATATGGTTTTATATGAAATATATAGTGAAAGATAACAGTGACCGAGCACATCTCTGTACATGTATGTAGTCAGCTAATCAAGTATTAAGGTTCTACGTAGTTTCTTTAGTTTAATTGTGATCACTTCTACCTGGGGTTACGGTATTATTTCAAAATATTTCCTCTCACTATTTAAAAAAAGTTGTGGATCTGACCATATGTCGAAAGGGACGGTGTCTTTTAAGTAATAACTGAGCATAAACTATGTGGCGGGTGTGTTTAAAGAAACAGGTTCTGTCAAGTACCCTTATCTTTATTCTTACAAGTGATTTTTCTGTTCTTTTTCTGTTTTGTTTTCTCTGTGTTTCCATCGTTGCCATGTCCTTTTTATTCTATAAATTCTGGGTTTGTTACCTCCTCTTGATTTCAGATCTATATGCTTAATATCTGCATTTGTCAGATTGGATTGTTCTCAGTTTCCTTTAATGTATACAATGTATTAAGCAGACATGGTTAAGTAAATAATAGAAATTTAATTAATTTGGCGACAACATTCGAAATTTATAGACATATCTCTTACATCTTATTCAGTGTACCTCCAGGTAAGGTGAGCTCTGCAAAACTGATATTGGAGAGCGACGTTTTAGATTTCACGTGCATAAAAGGGCTATAAAACACGACCGCATCAATACAATTAGTCACCTGTATCTCATTAAGAGTTCGCATGTTGTCAATAAATTCTCGATCTACCCGTAAATAAAGATGGAAGATTTCATGTTGGAAAAAATAACCATTACTGGAAAAGATAATGGTTTAATATGAAGATAAGAGATGCCGTGGATTTGTTTCTCCTGTTACGTTAATCGAATATTTATCCATAAAATAGTATTGGAGTCATATAAATATGAAGTTGATATTGTTTAAAATTCAATATCAATACAGTTCTGTAATATAAAATAATTGCGTCAGAGATTCTAGAAGATAATCGCAATATTTTAATTATTAATTATATATGTCAATAGGATAAATAGTCATTAATATAGTCACGTTCTAACCAAAACAATAAATTTACATGGAAATGTGCATTTCTGTTGTTTATAGCTACAATACAATTTTACACTATGGCATTAATTCAGTATATTATATTGCTGTGTAATTAGCTGTATGAAGATGACAAGATAAATCATGTTTATGATGTTAAAAGCAAATAAACTTTAAGATTATAAAATGTAACAATAGTGGTTGTGACTAAGAACGATTGTGACTATACGCAGACTTTATCTACTGAGTAACAAGACGGGTGCCACTATAGTAAAGCAGGAGTTGCTAAACCTTCCGGAGCACCTCATCATAGTTTGTTAAGGATTCGTGTTATTCTAGCTTTAATTTTCAGTGAATTGTCGTGCGAACTGTTTCTTTCGTTTCCTTTTTGTTTCCCTTGCACAGTCTTGTCTGTCTTCTGATTTAACCCTTTGGTTTCCTCGTAATTTTTCGTAAAAATTTTACACTACAACAAAAATTTCAAGATTGCACCTTGAATATTTTTTTAAAAACATTCAAATGTTTTGCTGTTTATACACAAAAACAACAATAAAGCCAGGTTATTGGTCAAGAGAACAAAAGTAAGGTCTTCCTTGGATTATTTGAATTCTGTTTGTAGTAGAAACCAATTAAACAAGCTAAAATTCCCCGTCAGGGTTGATTTTGAAATAGTCCAGAAGGTCCAAAAAGATCATTAGGGTGTAATGTGATGTTTTCTTGAAAAATAATTTGGAAACTGGATGATGAAACGAAAATATACCACCATTTTTTGTAATATTATAAAACACGCCTTCAATTTTGGCCAAAAAGATTGCTTTTTGGCCCTAGGTCTATAAAGCTTGGTCTAACAATTTTGGACCCATGTAACAAATATAGATCTCTACTTGACATACATTTTCTTCATTACGTGTTATCATCCTATTACCATATTCATGAAAATATCAAAACAAGTACTTGATATGGAATTTGACTTGTTGCTTAGTAAAAAAATGTTACTTCCAGTATTAAAAATATCATAACAATGTTCCTCATAGCCATCAAAGTTTAAAAAATGTATGGTTGATAAGGACATTTTTTTGGTTGCTAGGGCTTTTGAACTTTCACCTCGACCCCATTTTGTAGGGCACATTAAGCTGAACATTTCTGCAATTAAAATATAGAAAATGGAGATGTGGTAAGATTGTCTATGAGACAGCCATTCAAAAATATAAATTCAACAGGTTGTTCTAAGGCCTTCAAAAATGGACAGATATCCACATTTTAAGGCAAGGTGTAAAAGGCTCTAAAAAAATGTGATGATACTCAACAATTGTGCAAAAGAGTATACAATGTAAAACAAGTTACACATAAATATAAAAACAACGACACCCTCTGGACTACAGGTTCCTTGCTTGGGACATGAACATAATGTGGCGATAGCAGATTAGTTTCTTTACTGTTATTAATTTCAGTTCATAGCCAAACTTTATAATTCTTCTAAATCTGATTATATAAACAAATTTTACAATAGCTACAGCTACCATGATAATATCTTTTCGGTTAATAACTCATTTTACACATACACTTTCCCGATCTATCCAACATAACTAACTTGAATTGGTGTATATATTTCTCATCTTGTTCATTATTCCCGGGTTTGTATATAGCGACGTTTCAGAGTAAAGCAATATCTGTATAACTGACACATTATTTGTAAAAATTTGTATGTACTTGCATTCATCTAATAAAAACGGAATATCACATCCTACTTTTTAACGGAAACGTGGTTAATAAAGCTCGTGATGGTCTTAAAATTCATCTTAATCAACCGTAATGGATATCGTCACATAATCACTATTTTAATCTTTAAATCTGGTTTTTATCGGTTCTAATATTGACTTTCTTGTAAATAGCTTAATACTGAACTAGGCAGTTTATATTTGTTATAACAGTTTCTTCCTCCAGTCTTTATATTCATACATTGGTATTGGCAAAATTTCATGTTTTCTTTCACTTCTAATGATATCTTAACACTTAATCATATTTGACGAGTTTTCATTGATATTGTACGTAGTTAAGGGAAACTTGATTTCCTGATCGATTGCTTTTGGGTTTTAATAGAAGATAGCAACTGCGAGTATTCTTTCGAGGTCAATACTTATGTTATATAATGTTTGAATTTTAATTGCATTTGCTGATGGGTTTCAGAGACAATATATTTCAACTGAACTTTTTATGTGATTTTTTCTGCTGTTTTTCACACCACTGTTTAACCCCGCCACATACTTAATGTGCCTGTCCGGTTGTCCAATGGTTCTCGTGTTTTAAATAAATATTTAATGTTTTTCCCAATATATTAGGTCAATAGTCGTGTTTTTAATTGTTTATAATTTTGTATTTTGGGCCTTTTACCGTGAGAATCAGATATGGCATGGATTCCGGTTCATTATTGAAGGCCGTAATGGGACCTGTAGAAGTTTGATTTTGACTGTTTTTTAATTTATTTCTTGAACTATTTGAATACAAAACTGAAACTTGGCATCGTTATTGCTTTTATGATATAGATTATGCAAAATGTTTCGGAATTTGAACAGCAACACAGGGTGCGGCTGCACATATCAACTTAGGGCACACATTTGTCCTTGAACTCATCCTTGGTTTTTCGGGTACATTATTATTGAAACTGGGCTCACTAATATTTAAAAAAAAAGGATATGGAATATATGCCAGGAAGACACGATCCATAACTAAAGAAGGTTTTAAAGAAAAATTCAAAAGCCCAATTTAACTACGTGTAAGGCGCTTTTCTGGATCAACTTTGGGACCAAACTTAATGAATTTCTAGTTACAATCATGGGCCAAATAAAAAATACAATTAATGACGTAATTAACGCTTAAAAGCAAAATATATATAACGATAACAATCCGAGGGTTTTACAAATAACAATGTCGGAAAGATGTAAAATGTATCTTTCCAACATATATTCAAATACTCGAAAATAAAAAACAGCAAACATTTTATTACACTAGTGTAAATTATGCCAATGTTATTGAATTTTGATTGTTGTCCATGGTATTGGCCTACACTCCCCAATCAGAAATTTTACCATTATCTCAAAATGTGTTCAGATCCGTACACCTTAACCATTTATTTTCATTTTACTAAGAAAAAGATGTGTTGAATGGTTAAAACTTGCGATTGGGGTTCCCCTTATATCTGAAATAATTTGTTATCTTAAAAATGGTGTTGATTCCCAACTGTAATCCATGTATATTCTTCTTTCTAATGAAAAAAAAAGTCGAATAATTTATCTCTGTGTGTCATTCGCTTGGAAAAGGCTGCATTTCTGTCTGAAATCATTTATCTTAAAAAATGGCTGAGATATTCATCCGAACCATGCATAATCTTAATCCAAATGAACAGATAAGATGAATAGTCAAACCGTTTGGATCCTCTCCTGGTTAAATTTTCCTAATGTCTTCTGAAATCTCAAGTAATCTATGAAATGGTTCAGAACTAATTAAAATAAATTTTCTTTTTTCCTAATGATCAGACAAGATTTATCCCTAAGGTCATCCCCTTAGTTAGAGTTGGCTGATTTTTATACCACTAAACTGTGTATTGTTAGATCCCTGATGAAAAGATGATTAATATCACATATTTCCTTTTTTGATGAACAAAAGGAGTTGTATGGTTAATCAGTCTCAAATATTTTGTCTGGTTAGATACATGTATAGTATCAAAACTTTTTGGCAGAGGGGATATGTAGCGTGGCTGCTGCGACTAGTTTATAATAAAACATAAGAAAAAACAATTTTCGCCCTTCCTCAAAAACCTGGCGGGAAAAATCTTCCAAAAACACAGCCGAACTAAATGTTATATGGTCCAGTGTGGAATACCCATGTGAGAGACCAAAAATGCCTAGTCCAAAGAGACCAGACAAAGAACGAGGGTCGTTAAGGCCGATTTTTTACCCAAGATTTTGGCTAATAATGAAAATTGTCAAATATCTATTATTTTATAATTTTGTATTGAATAATGTCTATAAAAAGAAAATCAAACAGATTTTTTTGTTTAATTAATTCAACAATGGTCACATGACACATAGAAAATGCTTTAAATGTGAAAATACTAAGAAATAATTAATTTGATGCAATGGTTGATACTATTTTGTCGATTTAAAATAGATCGCACAAAAACATCACAACCAAACTTTACACAATTAAAGTACAAATGTCTGGTTAAAATATCTTCGTGATGTTTTGTGCGATCATATCTATTTTGAACAAAAACGTCCAAAATTGAGTATTTTTACCGAAAAAGTTAAATTCTTGTCAAAATATTAAAATATACCTTTTCATTTTGTCGAAATTACGAAAAGTATACAAGAAAAAGTAGTGAATTATTAAAAGACGATTATTAAACAGCATTTTCACAACTTACTATTGTGTCACAAAATCTAAAATTTGGACCGAATATGGGGCTTAACTAATCTACTTCTTTGGAACAAACTAAAAGATAAAGCGAAAACAAAAAGAACAAAGGATTTGAATCAACTAAACCTAAAAAAACAGGAGTGGTATCAGGTGCTCAAGAAGTGTAAGCATCCCGCACAACCCTTAAACTCTAATCCGGTTTAACGTCAATCCGAAAAGAGGTCAACTTATTGTTGTATTACCAGTAACAGGCCCATAACTAGTTGAGATCATTTTTTTAAAATATCAAATGGATAAGTACTAGACAACAAAATATATCAATTCTATGCACGATGCGAAGCCGACAACAGAGAACATAATAAGGCGGCAGACTTTTGCGGTAAGATAAAAATGCTGCGGTGATCGCAAGCGCAACATAATCAGACCACTGCATATTGAATTAGAAAGTTGAAAAAAAACTGGGAAGTTCAACCAATAAACACTGTTACAGGTGCGGACATAGTAATATTTGTAAAGCTAGATGCTTCTTTCCCTTGTGTTACTAGTCCTATTCACCTTTCACTAACTAAATATCATGATTTGTACGAAGCAGCAAGAAAATAAGTATTTAATGACCTTTAAGAAGATTTTTAAAAATTAATTAGCCAATCAAAAACAAGAACAATCCATGGTGGCACCATTTTGTCGGATCGGGATAAAAAAGCAAACTTTACAAAGGACCTTGCAGAGATTATCCCTGCAATATATTGTTCAAATCGAACAAGCGGTTTCAGACGAGAAGATTTTTTGTATATTTAACCAATCAAACTAGAACCGTCCTTTGTGGGGATGTTTTTTTCGGACGGGGCAAAATGAGAAAAACTGTGTAAAGGACCTCCCATAAATGCTTTTCTGTAATGTTTGGTTACTTTTGGTCTAGTGGTTTCAGAGGAGATGATGAAAATGTAAAAGTTACGAACGGACGACCTTGAAGCGCCAAGTGATGGCGAAGCTTACATGGCCTTTGGTCAGGTAAGCTAAAATAAAACACAAGATGTATTATTTCAACTACACAAATATTGACAACCATTGTCCACAATCATGTGACTGTCATCAAAGTTCGAGATATAAAATATGATCCCTACTGCTATGTTATTACTTGAGACCTTAATATCATAAAGTCCGAGAGGTGATTTTCTTTCTGAAAAACGTCCCTGAATACCGACCTGCTTCTGAAAAAAATTTATCGGAATGAATGACGTAATATTATAAAAAAAAATCTATATATGCCCTTTTTCTACCAATGGATTAAACGAGCAATTTCAGATAAATTAAGCACTGTAATAAGTTGATATTCGTATTAAACATAAAGAGAAGAATTATTAAGATACGGTATTTCTAATTCTATTTTCCAGCTTTAAATAAAAGACTTAAATATCTAAAACAAATACATATGTTTTGCAGATAAAACATCCAATAACATCGTAACTCTATATCATGAAGTTCCACGTAATGAAATTACTTATCCTTACACGTTTCAATTAAAGGACTTGAGAGTACAACTTCAAGTCACTGACCATCTTAATGTTACCGCCTGGTTAAAAGCTGCTTGAAATTTCCTACTATGTGCTCCTTTCCGATCCGTTTCTTCACATATTTGACTTACGCAAAACAAAAAAGTAAGTCCAAATCTTTAATTTCATTTTCTGATCTATGAATGTTAGATTCGGTGACTTTTACATCTGATCTGTCCAAAAGAACATCAAATTAAGGACAAAGCGGACATCCCTCGATCTGCCGCTTATCTTCACTGAGGGAAATCATAAGACTCAACTTTATGAAAAACGTGACGATTTTAAAATTACAAAAGTCACCTTCCAATTAAATTTACAGCTTCCCAATCGTATTGCATATACATTTTCATAGCTTATAGGTTATTTAAGGGCTTGTATTAATTAACTACAATGAATTTCTTGACAGGGCTCAGCTGTGAGATAAAAGTAACCAACTTTAGATTTGTATCTCCTTACACCCCTGAAATTTTATAGTCGGCACGTATGGAATATCCTAGTCCAAAAAATCTGCATGCAATCAATTTCAAGATTTGATATGATGGACCAATGGCAAAATAAAATGTAACAAAAACAGTTTCACAGTTAAAAACTGTTACTCTACCCCTTTTGGTATCTTCGAATTCCTTCTTTAAAAATAATAAGATGTGAAATAGAAAGAATATCAATTTTAGCCAAAATCGGTCCTAATAAAAATAGCAAGTCTAAGATCTTGATCAACCTACTCTAACAATCATAATTTGTAATATAAACTTTTTTTTCAATTATTTGCAAATAACATCAAGGTGTATTGATGTAATTCCAAAAGTACTAAAGTGCCGGGGGTGATTCACCCAAGCTGTTGCTACTTTACAAGTCAGGCGAACATTTGAACACCCAGGCCTTTGGATCTAGAGGAGGATAAGGCGAGAAATCAGGGCATAATATAAAACACAAATATCAAGCAAGAACAATCAGATACAAAGGGAACCGTTCAAATTATGACAGTAAATGATTTGTGACATTTAATTTACAATTAACAGAAATCATCCTAGACCCAAGAGCCTGTGTTCGAACACTTTCTTATTGTCAGAAATCGAGAAAAGGGCGAGTAAAAAACCATTCATTCTAAGAATACATGTCTGATATATATGATAAAAGATCTTTACAGAGTAGCGATATTTCATGAAAAATGTGGTGCTAGCTTTCTCTGTCATGAGGTTGAATCCATTTTATCATGTTTTCTAGAAGGTGTCTTGATCTTGTACTTTTTGATCTTGGAATATTTCACAGCTTGTCTTATGGTGGTGATAATATTGAAGGCCTTTAACCATATTGTATATGTTTGTAGTTTATACCTCAATGATATCTCTCTCTTAGATAATCTTACCAAATCTCATTTTTCTATATGTATAACTTCAAAAAATCAATGAATGTGAAAATGGGCAATGCAGTGGGTTTTGTAGAAGCAAGGACCATCTAAGCTTACTCCCAATGTGCTGATAGGATATGCAAACACAGATTAATTTTTTTTAATTTTGTTTTTCTATGTGGTTTGCCGTGTGTGTCTTCTGGGGTGTGTTATTTTTCCATGTAGCCTAATCAACAAAATATCATCTAGATCAGCTGGTCAGTTTGAATATACTTTTATTATACTTATTACAAGCCCCATGTATACAGAAGATTTGGTTCTTTTAATCTGATGTAAAAAAATTTCAAATACAGATTCATTTAACTTTGTCCTTGGTGTCAATAAGTATAGTGCAACTCAAAGTGCAAGTCGTTTAGCAGTAATAATAATCACCTAAATTGTCAGCACTATGTTATGTCTATCTGTATATATTGTGTTTACCTTACAGCAGTATTCAAGAGAAAATGCATCAATAAATGCATTTTGTTTATTCTTTTTTTATCAACTTTTCAGTTTCTCATTTGAATTTATGCTATACCTTTTAATATGTTTTATTTATTTATTGTTCTTAGCCAAGCAGTAAGCTTTTTAAACATCTGATCATACTCTTTTCTAACAGGAGTTCCTAAGTTTCCTTCCTGATTTGACACGAATTGACACTATTCCAAGTTGGACCTCCCGATTTGATAGTGATTGTGACATTAAGGATTCCACGACTGGTGTCGCGAACAAGACAGGAGATGCTCACCCTTTTGCTGGGAATGTCTTTTATTCCCAGCTCTTTGGAAGCCCTTGATCCTCTCCTGTTTTGTAAAGGAGTTCTTGGAGTCCAAGCCTTTATTCTTTTGCCTCTTTTTTATCTTTTAGTTTGTATCTCTTTGGACTATGCACTTTTGATCTCTCACATGAGTATTCTACACTGGTCTTCCACTAGCCAATGTTTTGTAGTGATAAGCTATCCATCAGTATTAGGAAAGATTAAAAATTATCCAAATTATATATAGAATAGTTAAGAAAGCATTCCAAGAGGAATAACTCAAATACTTATTGATACAAGTAGACAAAATGGCATGACCTTTTTATTGGTGTTTCATTTGTTATTAGAAAAAATACTTAGAACTTAAAAAATGTTGTAATGTTTTTTTAAATGGAAATAAAATAGAAATTTAAATTTAACAACCTAAAAGCTACGTTATTCTACTTATGCTATTATTAATTTGTAATTAAATCTTTTTTTTGGCAAATCAAATATGTTTAAACTAATTAATTGCACTACAAAATAGTACCATTTTGACCACAAGTTAGTCACACCCATTACCTTGTCACTGATATTGATCAGATTGACATCACTAAACACTTGCTACTATTGGCATTGTTATGACAACTTCTCTAAGTGAACCACATCTCATCTGTTATCTGTATGGCAATATTTGAAAAAGTTTTGTTTTCTCATCCAATTCTTGTACAAATTCATCATCTATAATAAGTTCTAAAGTAACCTCTTTGAAAACATCACTTCTAGATATCTACAATGTAAATATAATGTTGTATATATAACATTTTTATGGCAGATCAAGATGAATTTCAACACTTTTTAAAGAGTCCTACTCTGTCTTATGGTTTATGATATTATGATAAACTATGAAAGGCAGTTAGCACTGAACATATTGTGTCCATCATCAGTAAGTAGTATAGTAAGTAGGTGTACTTAATACTTTTTTAAGTAACTAAGTTACTCATTTCGATAATGTAGCTGGCCAAACTATCCAAATCTATTCTGCTTTTGGTACAAATTACATTGTTTGCAAGTTTTATGGCCCAGATACATTACTTTCTTGTACATTTATAGTAATAACAGGTTTAGGGGTGTAAATAATGAGACAACACACATACCGATATTAATCAAACATGAAATTCTCTAACTAGCATAAATGTCTATATTAAATGTTTCCACTGCTACTATTTATTGAGTAATCTGTTGCATACCTCTTTAAAACCAATCTTTTTAAACATGCATAAACTTGGCTTGTTGTTCATACCAATTTTAGCTGTAAATCTCTTCATGTGTATATTTTCAATACCTGCATAAAATTAATTGTGATTTAATTTATGAAGGATATCAGAACAGATTAAATCTCAAATCAAATATATGAGCTATAAATTTACTGCTGAAAACTGATTTGTTATATTGAGGATACTATTGAAGAATCATGATAAAGAGTAAAGAATTATTTTTATAAAATTTAAGTACCTGTTTATCTTAAAACTTGATTTTACTTTTCATGTTTTTAGTATCTTTGCATCTAATGTTCTCTAGGTTCTAGTTCTAATGGCTACCTTTTGGTGCACAGTTATCAATCTGACAGTTTAAATTAGTACATTTTATAATTTATAACTGTATGGCAACAGAATGTTTTGTTGATGCAAGCTCAATATAAAAGCCTAATTGGAATTGTGGTAATAAATTTGTCTTTGTGTTTAATGTTTTGTTACATGTACATTTTTTATAATATTCAGGTAAGAGCAGTATTATTTTACACAAACTCAATTTTTTATTTGGGACGATTTAGAGCTTTTACCAAAGAGTGGTATTCCACCCTAGTCAAAGGCCTTTTGGAGACCTATAGATTTGTAAATTACTTGGTTTTTCTTGGGGTTGGAGTACTAGTGCAGTCTCTATGGCATTTACCCTATATCTTTTCATTTTCAAATGTAGATATTCCCTTTGCTCAAAGACTAAAAAGTATAAGAAAGGCAATTTGGGTTTAACCCCTTCCCTGTCGTGCCTTTTTACAGTCTAAAATAAAATGTGTCAAGAAATACCAAGGGGATATTCGAGGAAAAGGGAAAATGTAAAAGTACTGACAAACTCCGGA
>JAULBM010347294.1:0-12300 GCA_032357055.1 Geukensia granosissima | reverse complement strand
ATTCATATTTAATAAAGAAATAAAGGTTTACCAGCAAATTAAACGTCTAAACCATTTTTTGTCTGTCCAAAAAAAAATAAATTCTATCAAAACCAAGGCGATGCTTAACTTTTAACAGACTTTATATATTATAAATATTTACACGAAGTGAAATAAGCGTTATATCATGAGATCTAAACTTACTACTCTCCGAATGTTTTGTTGTGTTTTGACTTTAGTTTACATATTCTCAAATGAAATTTCACTGTGTTTTACTACAATAAGTTAACTCGACGGGTGCCACTAGTGGAACAGTTGTTGCTAACCCTTCCGAAGCACCTGAACTCTCCCTGGTTTTTGTAGGGTTAGTTTTACTCCAGCTTTAGTTTTCAGTGTAGTGTTGTGTGTTCTGTATGTCTTTCATTTCATTTTGTTGGCCATGGCCTTGTCTGTCTCCCAACTTAACGATTTCTGTCTGCCGCTTTGGTATCTTCGAATTTCTTTCTCAACTTAATTTCTTTTCAGTTAAACGCTATGTCTTACCATAATGGCTTCTACAGAAATCATTTTGTCGATGCCATAGTGGTCTACAGGTACATCCTCTTACAACTCGCAGAATCCATAATATTAATATTGTTAAACAATATTGTAACAAATACGTCTTCATTCTTAAAACAGCTATTATTCGGGCTCGTATCTGGTTATATAAGTATTTGCATGCAGTTAAGCGGATCCAGTTATCAATATTATTCAATAATTCAATAATGCAGTTAAAATTTTATGATTTCCTTTAAAAATTAAATCAGTCGTAAACTATTCTTTTTTTTTTCATTTGACATTGCATAGATGGAAAACAACCGTTAGAATTGTTATGATTCTCTAAAAATCGGATCAGTATTGTTGTCGTTCATAGCTTGATTACCTTGATGAGGTATCTTGATGATATGTCCACGTTAAAATAAGTAATAATTTCATAGACAAATAGGGGCCAATTATTAAACCAATTTTCTCAAAATTAAATCATTTTTTACACAAAATAAAAAAAAATTACCTGGATTATTGGAAGTATTATTATTATCTTTGTTGTGACAAAAAATGAACAAATTTGTTGTCCAATAAAGTTGCTGGAAGGAAAAATCCGTTATTTGTAGGAAACTGAAAATACATTTACATTAGAGCACACATTATAATTTTCTAAAAAATTGATGTTTGAAATTTTAATCCACATCTGATTTAGGTTACATCAAGAGTTGCTTGTGTCACATTTGCCCTGAGGTCTGTTGTAAACAGGTTTTTAGGAGGAACTTACGGTCCCGCAATTAAACTTGCTTTTGAAAACCATTATGGGATATAGTAGAGCAAGATAGCAAGTACTTTAATTTCTAAAGGAGTTCAAAACTAATCTAAGGAATACCTGTGCAGCAAAAGGAAGAGGCATAAAAACTTGTAGGTATACGGTCAGCCCAATATATGCCCCAATTTAAAGATTTTGTGACACAAATATAAGTCGTTTTAAAAACGTTTTTAATAACCGTATTTTAATAATTAAAAAGTTATTTTTTTCAATTTTCATTATTTCGACAAAACAGAAGTAGGTAATTTGATTATTTTTGACTGTTTTGTTGAACAGTTAAGAAGGAGTAGCGGATTAGAAATTGCTGCCCCCTTTCAGCATACCAGTCAAATTTGCACACAGAATTTACTGCACTGAATTCCTGGGAAAATAAAATAGGAAGTGCATTACTACATTCATTGATAAAGAATTTGTAAAAGTTTGTTTAATTTCTATTGAGTGGTTAAGAAGGAATAGCAAATTGGAAACGGTAGCCGATTTCACTGCATTATATAAGTTAAAATTGCAGAAAAATTCAACATATTAAATTTTGAAAAAAAACAAAAAAGGAGGTGCAACACTAAACCTCATAATAAAGAATGTGCGAAAGTTTGTTTAAAACCGGTTCAGTGGTTTACGAGTAGTAGTTGATTAGAAAGTGTGACGCCGACGACGACGCGGACGCAAGACGATAGAGTGATCCCTTTATGTGGCCGTGCTTAAAGCAGGCGACACAAAAACCCGTTTGATCATCTTTTTATATACATTTGATAAAAAAAAACAATACTGAATAATGTAGCCACTTTTTAAAAATTGCCCAAAAATGTGGCTTATCGACCTTCGCCCTATTTGACAATTTTTGACGGATTAAGAACGGATAAGTTAATGCATTTATTTAATGAACTATGTCAGGACAAAATATGGACATGATATACATTTCTACTGTCTTTTGTTTAACTAACAACTGGCTCTGACAAACACGAATAAACCGACTAGATGAGCATATATAAATATACCCTTCCGGAGCACCTTAGCTTGCCATTGAGTTCATGGGTTGCGTGTGCTCAAGCTTTAGTTTTCTATTTAGTGTTTGACTAAGCCATTGTTTGTATCCGTTACTGTTAATTAAGCAATGGTCTTGTCTGTATTCTAACAAAACGAATTCCATCTAAATCCCTAATATTATCAGATTCTTTTGTGCCTACAAGATATGGTGGCAGACGGATAGACACTGGAATTTCTTTATTGCCCTTATTACCCTGCAAATGAAAGGTCAATAGCAAAAACAAGAAAATTACAGTAATTATTTAAAATTTATCGCAAAAAAGAAAAGTTAATTATTCATACACCAGGTGCACCTTTGTCACCGGGAACACCAATCAATATGGAGCACCTATCATTAAACCATCGACATGACCCTTGTCGTTGCCTACAGACACCATTTTTAGCATGACATTCTATAAGATTTCTGTTGCCTTCAGGTACCACAAGTCCCACTATTTCTTTCGTAGGCGACCTTGAAAAAATGAAAATAATTTCAAACAAAACATACGTTCGTTTTGAGGCAGACAAAAAGTAATTTAGCTGTCGACAGAATAAAATATTATAGTCCCTGAAAATACTTCAATATACGGGTAGAATACCAATCCTGATGACAATATTGACTGATAAAGTAAATATCGAAACTTTGAGGAAAGTGTTCAATTGTGTTTGGAATTGGAACTAGCTGCAGGAAACAGCGAATACCTTTTCGATTTCGGTATTTTATGTTGTTTTTGTGTTTGTCCGCGTAGTTTGCATCAAATTTAAAATTTAATGTGATGCAGTTGCTTTTTAAAGTTTGCTTTAATGTCTTTTTTGTCACACCACAAGTAGAGGGCTGAGCTCTCACAAACATGATTAACCCCACCACAGCATTTACCGGCGTGTCTGAAGACAAGTACCCGAATCGCAATGAATGTCGTTTTTATTTGTGACTGTAACTTTATTTACATTGTATACTTATTTGGCTGATTGGTGTTCCATTTTAAATATCATCAGATTTTAATTTAATACTTTTGTAAGGTGTTTGAATTTTTATCATTTTAAATGCCTTAGGGCAACTTTGAGATGCCAGTAAGTCTTATGTAGAATACCCATGTGGGAGATCAAAAGTCTTCATTTCTAGTTCGTTGGAATCTATATATGGTACAGATGCTCACTGAACGTAGGACTATTCAATTACAAAGCATCATTCATATGGTGAAAAGTAAAATTAAATGATTCGGCAAATTTCTTTTGGTTAGTTCGAAGGAGTCACTGAATGAGTTCCGCTTCATAAGAGTACAAAAACAAGTCGGCTAGTATATGTGCACAACTTGTAATTTAAAGCTTTTGAATGGCTCTCTCATAGACAATCATACAAAATATGATTTTTTCTATATAGATACAACCTGGATAAAACTATAAGAATATGGCCAGAAGATAATCAAACGATCATAGCTCTGATTCGGGAAAGACGATTCCATCTGATTTTGGTGTCATGTTAGCAAATATCTCGCACGATTTTAGTTCTTTTTATTTCGCCTATATCAGGGTACTCTTGTTTTAGGACATGTTTTAGTTCTTCATAGTTTTTTCAACTTTTACATGTATCAAAAAACAGTAGGAACAGTTATTAAGTTTGTAAAAAAAATTAAGACATACTACGTTTGTAAGAGATTCCAAGGTGAGACCCTAAACAAATTCATAATTCACTATCATTGTTTGATTTGATCTTCTGGGAAGTTTTTGTTGCCAACAAAACTAGGTTAATCCTTCCACGTCTTTGTTGTGCCTGCAGGTAGATTAGATTACCTACTAAGGGGTGCCGTTAGTTCATTCGCTCGTGATGTATACAAAATCGAACCCCCTTCGCAAAGGTTGTGCCGGGGGAAGAATAGGCACTAGGTATCTCCGTCCTGAAGGCACTAGACCTCTAAAAGGGGCGTCCCTGGTTATGGGGCGTATATATTTACAATCCGTACATAGGGAGACGTTAAAGACTCCCCGTGTTAAGGAAATACCACGTCCCTAGCACGTTAAAGACCCCTTGTAATATCTCATTTTGAGTGGTCAGTAGGCGGCCAGTTATAAGGCTAAAACTCTTCCTTGTTTCAATTCCGGGCTTTAACAAGAAACTATTACAATTTGTTTTATTTCCGGGCTATAATTTGAGACTATGACAAAATTTAACTTGTAAGGAAATTAAATCTAATCTCCAAAGCAAATCCAAACAGACAAAAAACCGAGAAATCCTGAACAGAAATTTATATATGTACGACTTAGATGTCAGTAAGTAACGACTACCTTAAAGTCACTCAATAACACGAATCTGACCTTTTCATGTCATAGTTTAATTAGCTAAAGGCTAAGGCAGCAAGTCACTGTTAAGGTTATTTACAGAAAATAGACAAAATTTAGGCCATGGATCATACCAGAGTTGTGAAAACATTTAAATATTTTATGTCATGACGTGTAACAGGAATAACTACTCGTTGAAATGGTCGCAACCTAAACAACTGAATAACACTTTGAAATAGTTTATACTCTATGTCAGGCTTTTGAGGAGTGTGATTTTTAACTTTTAAACATTATTTGTGCGTTTCTGTCGTTGTATGTTTTTACTCAAAAGAATTATTCCACAGTAAACGGTTTAAATTTTACGCTATGAAATAACGTTTTACATACTATTATCTGCCCCTGAATTTCTCTACTGAAATTTAACATTGATGGTCGGCCATCTTCCTTTCGAGTGGGAGCGTTAAAGTTTGCCCTAAAAAAGTAATTGAAAAAATTGCGCACATTTCTTTTGTTCGGAACTTATCTTGTTATTCATATAAGAAGAATTACTTTTAAATTTCTAGTCAGGCTCGGCTCAAACGATTTTTGCATGTTATGAAATGCTGTATTAATTACTTAATTATTACACAGCGTTGACAATGGGTACACCCGGTTTCGCAAACCATTTTTTCTTTGAATGCAACAACTACAACGAACCCCGTAGAGCTTATCGTTTCTACCCAATAAGTATAAAGTTGACGCTAATTTGTTGACTTGCGGACACCCTGAATTGGACTATGATCAAAATATTGTAATTTTTAGAAGGACATTTCGATATATTAAGGAATCAAGGAGATTTGTAATTGCATAATCACACACACCACAAAGCAACGGTATTTTTTTTTTCTTCATTGTGTTTTTTTCTCAATCATTTCCTCTACTCGTTACCTTCACCTATATTATGTTGTGAAGTATATGTATATATATCTACAATTTTGCATTAATTTGCGCATGCTCATATTATTTATTATTTGTAGCTAATTATAATGTATCTGGGAGAAGACTACAAAAGTTGGCAAAACTTTTGTCCTATCTCTTTTGTTTAAAACAAATAAAATATGGTTAAACTAAACTAACCCGGTCTCGCGATAGCGCATATAAAGAGCCACGTCCGGCAAAAAAAGGCTGACTTTACAAGGTAAAATCCCCCTAGATAATTAAAAGTCGGAGGAGCAATATCGCGATTGCAACTAACTTGCACTTTTTTAATCAACAAAATACCACTATTTTATGAGAATATGGCAGACAGTTTTTCTTTTTCCTAACGTTTTCATCCGTTTCAACAAACTCTGACATAGTGTATAAAGGTATTCTTATAATACTTGGCCAGTTACCTTGTATCTACAGTTAAAATTCAAACTTGAAACCATTAGCTACTTAGTTACTTCTTCCATTGCTGTATGTTCCTGTTTGGAATAAGCGAAATTGATCTAACGTTTATCTGGTGACACCTTCCTGTTCATAACAGACTCTGCGGGTTTCCAACATTTTGACTGTGAGCAAGCTGACGAGCAGTCAATCACTGAAATGGCCACACAGCGCATCAAAGTGATATTTGTATTTTTTGATACATGCATTGCTTTCAGATATTAAACTGAGTTCATTTCTGTTATTGAGAAAATATAGAAATTATTATTTTTTAAAAAGTAAAAGCTAAAAGTTTTATTAATTGAATGTTAATTAATGTCCATTTACACCTGATTGTCGATACTTAATGGAGAAAAGCAAATCCAAACAAAAAATGACAGGAAACGAAGTTGGGTACAAATAGAATTCGAAGATACCAGAGGGTCAGACTTAAAATCGTTAAAACAGAAACAGACAAGACTATGGCTAAAAATCGGCTTACTGACGAATCAAAAGTTTTCCTTCGACAGACCTAATCTACCTGTTTTACTTTAAATGTCAATCGGACTTTTGATTTGAAGAAGTTCGCGTGATTTTAAGGTGAACCAACATCAGACAAGAAATCTTAAAGTTTAAAAGTGACCATAAGTGCCATAAATGTGCAAGACATATGTTAGAAAGTAAAGAAAAAAGAAAATAGAAATTAAAGAAAATAGACTGTTGTCACCTCGCAGACAATTTCAAACGGAACATTTTATAAATCAATCATTTCATAAGCCTGATTCACACAGCTTTCTAACGCAAGATTTTGAAAGTTTTCGTTGCTCGTAATACTTCAAATACATGTAGGTCGCATGTGACTTATCAATACGATGAATATAGAAAAAAACTACATCTGTAATTGAAGAATTATATTAAACTGACAAAGACAGAATTTTAACTGAAAAAAAAACCCAGATGATATAAGCCTGCCTGCACAGGAATGAAAAATCGTAAAAGAAACAACCACTGTTAAATGAAAACTATGCCCGTTAAATATTAAGTTCAGTGTAGAATACCGATGTGAGGGATCAAAAGTTCATAGTCCAGACAAAACATATTTGAAACAAACTAAAAGATAATCCGTAAACAAAAAAAAAACAAAGACTTGAATCCAAAAAACTTCTTTACAAAACATGTGTGGGGTCAGGTGCTCGTTAAGGGTAAGCGTCCCTTAGGTTGTTTTAACATGCATGTTAACCAATGTTTTTATGGATATACCTGTACCGTATTTTACGCGTCGCCCGGTAAACACGACAATAAAATCCACGATTAACGTCTTTAAAGCTTTAAATATAATACAATTATCTAAGAAAATTTTCCGTCGTTCATTACGGGGATAAACAAGAGGACACTGATTCCATTATATTCTGAATATAATAGAAAGACCTAAAAGAAACGGTAGAAACAACTGTTGAAATACCAAAATTAAATGAATCCATACGTTTTTGTTTTTCAAAAATGCAGTTACACTAAGTGGACTAAAATTTAAAGGTACAAAGCAAAAATGACAAATTGCCGACGCAAGGTTATTATTTTTTCATCATCATATAAAATCCTTGTTATTAAAAAAATAAAAGCAACAACATTAGAAACATTTAAAAGAAAATTTAAAATCCTAAAATCATGTTAAAGGGAAAACTGACCTCCTGTCTTTTGTCAAAGCTTTTTTCTGTTTTTACAATAATTTACAATAATTTCATAAACAACATGAAAAGTAGTTTGATATTGAAAATATAAATCACATTAAAATGAATACTAAAGAACGAATACCCTTTGTGCCAACGTGAAGATTCAATAGTGTAATCTATGTTATTGGCGATTTTCTCTGTTCTCTCTTTTTGTTTGTGTGTAGCCGTCAAAGCCAAATGTGCCACGCAAGATTTTCATGCATAATTTTTTTCGTATCAGTTTTACACGAATTACATATGAATTTAGTGTGAAAATTGTCATTTTGACATGAAAAATACAAAATCCATGCGATAATTTTTCGTGTAATTTTCACACGTACATATTTTGAAGCGAATTGGATGCTATTAGAACGTGATATTTCATGAAAATAATAAATTTCGCATGAAAATTTTTTTGAAAAATTCCACACTACATTCGAAAAAAACGTTTTGTGCGAATTTGACATGAATTTCATGCAATTTTTTCCAATGAATAACAACGAATAACATGCGCTGATCGATTTGTTATTAAATCGTTCAAAAATTTTCGCATGAAATTCGTGTCTATTTCATGTAAATTTGGCTGTGAAGTCCCCATTTCGAAGATTTTGAACGAAATAATATTTGATATATATGGAATATTTAGTTAAAATACCTCCCAAGGTATATACTATTCCTTTCGTTAGTTCATTTTTACAAGCAGCGAAATTTCCTGGTGTGTACAGTTCTTATTGTTCCTGAAGCACGACGAAATCCCTGTTTGGAAAAAGGTTTTAAAACGTTTAAAAAGTATATCATCTTTGGGCATCAAAACCCTAAGAATTCAAGAGGATATCGAAAAACATCATAAAACAACGTTTAACTATCATCAGTAACTTGCGATTGAAAACGTTAGCATATTTGGCACACTGTTTATTCACTTCCTTTTAGACTGGACCTTTGGTTCTCTTATCAGACTCTTTAATAGTTCAACAGGATGTATTTATTATTTTTAAATTGTGTATATAGAGAATAATACATGGCAAAATCCGTATCACATGCCGGATCATCCCGAGATACCAATATCGAGGGTGTTACGGCATGCAATACGGATATTGCCATGTATTATACGCTTTATCATATGTTTAAACAGGAGAGTATAAAGGAATTGCTAACTGATCCAGAGCACCTGGACAGGAATTACCTTCGGATTTTTGTTCGACATGTTGTATAAGCTTTATCATAAATAAGAATTACTTGTCCATCCGAGGCACCTTGGTTACCTTACAATTTAGGTCCTTTTGCCCATAGAAATATTTTGTTTATTGTATATTTTTGTTATTTGTTTGAGTTTTGCATGATACTATTTCAAGGAGTTTTTTTATCCTCCTCCGGAGCACCTGAACTCACCCTGGTTTTTGTAGGGTTCGTGTTACTCCAGCTTTAGTTTTCAGTGTAGTGTTATGTGTTCTATGTTTGTCTTTCGTTTCATTTTGTTGGCCATGGTCTTGTCTGTCCTCGACTTAACGATTTCTGTCTGCCCCTTTGGTATTTTCGAATTCCTTTTAGTAATGGTTGTACTGTATAAAACACATTTTGAAAAAAAAACTGTAAATAAATAATAAAAAAGTAACAATAAACCAAGAATTAAATAACAAGAATATAAAATATAAACAATTTAGGCAGAATCACTACTGTCATAAATGACCCATTTTCTTTTTTTTCTGGGCTTGTCTCTGAAACTAATCTTTTTCTTCAATGGGATTTCCATAGTTAATTATAGTAGCACAGTAGCACCTTGGAGAATGGACGGCACGGAATATTTCTCAGACATACGGACCACATTTTGAAAAAAACGGGCTCCGTGGCAACGCCATGACATCAGCAGCTGATCAATGTTGTCGTCTACTGAATGAAAAAAGTCAGAGAGACTCTATATAGAATACGAACGAGAAATCCGAGAGTGGGTGCGATAAAGGATAGCCATGCGATAAAGGATGCGCATCAAAGTTGCGCGATATGGATTAAACAGCAGCTATTTATCACATATTCAAAACTACTGTATTTACTACTAAACATATGATAAATACAATTATATTCATAATTTTAAAAAAATAAAGAGAGAAAGAAAAACAAGAATAACGGAACACATTAAGTAAATCATTCTGAGGCCCAAAATATTTTCTGTTGAATGGTGTTTAAGACAAGGTTTTGATATATACATTTTATCTCTGGCATCCCGGTATTTGTAACAAATTGCCGATTTTTATTTCTGAGTACTTTATCAAATTTGTATCTCTTTACTAATGATAGGGAAATAATATCTTTAATGTGGTGTCATATTATAGTAGCAAACACTTAAGTTTATTCTGTATAAAGAATGATTTGACATTTGTTCAACAAATTATAATTTTTGGACATCGACGGACTCTATGTGGAATGTAGCGTTGTCGATTCGATGTGCCTGGATTCGTTATTTTCGTGGTAAACTTTTGAATTTCGTATGTTTTTATGAGCCTTTTCCAGCTGGCATACGAAATTCAAAAAGAAATGTTATAAACCTTAATGGTGGTCCATATTTGAATTCTAATTCTCCATTGTGCATGATTAAGGTGACGGTCTGGCTGTTTATCCCATGGAGCAGAGATAAGTTGTTTCGTCAATATTTTTCCAATAAAAACTATAAATAACATGAAATAAATGTATAGTTTATTTCGAACTGTCAAATATTTTTAATTGACAGAGGGAATAGGAGAAAAACGAAGGATATAAACCAACGTGGACAAGTCTATAAACACAATACCATCGAGAACAAGAGCAGGGCGGAACACGTAACAGGCTACACAGAAAAACTAAAAACTAATGTTTATGTATGAGCAACGAAACTCTATAAAAGCCAAAGGTAAATCTGGTAACCCACAAGTGTCGACAGCTCCTTATTCTTTAAGATAACAACGAATTTTCCAATCACGTAATAGTCATTCGAAATCACAAGGGAAGCCTTAAAATATATTGTATCAACATTTGGATCACAACCTCCTGGAGAAAATAACGAAAAGTTTGTTAAGATGTTACACTACAACTCTGTCAAAAAAGATCAGTCTTCATCTGTGAGAAGAATATTTTATACAGGTCAATGCGGTTGTTGTATAAATCACCAAATGTCTGGAGTTATGACTTATTCAGTAAGCAACAATACTAAGCTCTGTCGAGAGAATCGCTGACCTGGTATATGCCTCCGACTAGCGCATAAGCTGCGAGATGTATACGACATACGTTTTGGTAAAGAATAATTTAAATTAAAGGTCGGAGTTAGCTGTTTTTAATAGCCCTAAAAGAAAGTCAGCCTCAAATGAGCGAAGTAGCAGATAAATATAATCGAGGAGCACAATAAGTTTCCATTGGAATGCTGATTTTTGGCTTAAAAACTCGCCCACCAAACTTGACAAATATGTTATCAATAAGGAAGCCTCACATTTTTGTTAAGGCCTGCTCTGTTTATTTCCTCTTTGGTTTTGTGTGGAGTTGCACAAAGAATATACATGTAAAGTAAGTAAATTTTATTCAAACATTGATCTATCATCAATTAACAAAGAAACATATATACATGTATACATTCATAAAAAAGTACATGTCTTGTTTCCTACGATAACAATGTATTTTAATCAGTTGTATCCGTTCTTTTTGAAAAACAACTCTGAGTTAGATTTTACAACTTGATTGGAGTGTTTGTGTGGTATGGGTGTATGGCACGAAAGTGGCATTATAGCTTCATGTATATAAATTTTATTTTATTGATACAGAAATCATAAAAGATAGAAGGAAACTGGAGACTGTTGGTAATTTTCTTTATTGCACATAAAGCCATTAATTTGTCAAGTTTTACTGTAACGCGTTCTGTAAACTTTGATGGTCGACTATTGTCACATTGTTTGGGCCTTCTACACATTGCCGTATGGCGTGGATCTGAAGATCTTAGGGTAAACTGGAAGATGTCTGCAATGGTTTTTCTACATTTCTTTCATTAACTGCAGACTTTTTGCTTTACTGTTAACTCTAAAACATAACCAATTTTATTAATCATCGATATATGTAAATTCTGTAACCCTAAGACGTAACCGAATTAGAAATTTTGAAGTACGTAAATGACATAGCTATTTTGTCTTCAGTGAACAATCATAATAGTGACATAATTATACAATACTTAGATAATACAAAGACAACATGGAATCCTAAGGCAAGAGTAATACGAACCCCATTAAAAAATAGCCTGGGGTGAGTTTAGGTGTTCCGGAAGGGTAAGCAACTCCTGCTCCACTAGTGGTACCCGTCTTGTTACTCAGTAGACTATGCCGGTGTACAGTCACAATTGATGTAAGTTACAACTTATATTGGAACGGAATTGTTTTCATGACAGTCGGAAGATATTCATTGTCATCTTTGAAATGGATATTTTGTACCGATCAACAAAATCATGATGTCGACCGAAAAACTTCCAGAGCGATGACTCTAATTATTCCCTGAGAAACCCTTGGCTCAGTAGCTTTCTAGTCAGCTGCAACCCTCTATCAATAAAATCCTGATAGGAAGCAC
>JAULBM010347274.1:0-12301 GCA_032357055.1 Geukensia granosissima | reverse complement strand
GTGGAGCAATTGGCAGACCCTGCAATGTAACGTTGCTTGTAAGGACACTTGTGAAGCTTTGGAATCCAGTAAAGTAATGAAGATCGAATTTCTCCTGTTAGTTGAAATTCCAAAAGAAGACAAAATGATTGTCAAGTATTTCCTCTTTGGTAAGTGTCGTTGGGGTCTAGCATAATAGGCCGATTCAATAAGGATCTTGAAATTGAACTTCCAGTTTATGGTTTGAGGCTCACAGAACTTTGGCCCTTTGGCAAACACATTTCGTTGCGAAATATTTTCGACATGATTAGATCACCAGTAATCACGTGGCCGACATGATTATATTTGTATGGGGAACTTTCACAAGTGCAGCCCGGAGGTTTAGACTTGTAGTCATCCATGCTGAGATTCTTAAACATGTGTTTATAGTTAAAAATCTTGGTTGCAATAGGTGTGGTATAGGTATATGAAATTATTGATACAGAGAAACGAGAGAAAGATGAGAATGGCTTGGTAAAACAAGAAAATTGAATGAAGAGAGATTGTATGTCGACTAAGTAGTGTCCCGATTTCACCCAAAACATCTCAGATTGAGGATTTTCTCAGTCTCAGTTTACCCTCAACTAAAAAACTAAAAAAACAAATGACAGCATTTGAAATATTTGAGAAAAAAAATCAAGGATTTGAAGAAAATTTCAATTTAATATGTTTTATAAACCCGAAGCCTGGTATGCTTTAATAAATTAACAAGAAATTATGGTCATGCATATATGAAAATCATGTATATAATCGGGGATTGAACTGTTAACGTAGAAAATGGTTTAAAACGCTCTGCGAGAATCGAGTCTGTAGAATGAAGACCACGTCAAGAGAGAGTGTCGGCTGAGTAGTGAACGGGTATGTTTACAAGAAAAATGAGTAATATACACTAGAAAAACACGATAGATGTAACAATAATCAGCTGGATCAACTAATTCATGATGTCGACCATAAAATCTAAGGAGGAACGATTTCAACCTTGATTAGACGTATCCCTGTTGTTGTTATTTACGCGACAACAGCAAGGCTTACTTCAGAAAACCCTTATCACAGTACTCTTGAGGACCTTCTTAGACTGTTGACAATATAGTTGTTTATTGGTGGAGCACCTAGCAGAACCTGCTAATATCTTTCCTTATATAGAGACTTGTGTAGTTTTGGTATTCAGAATAAAGACCAAAAGAAGACAAAACCGACCTGTGGTTAACAAGAATCTCTTTGTTAGAAAGTGTAGTAGGCGTATATGTTGGGTTACCAGATATGTCGTTTATGCCAATCTCTTTCATAAAGCAATAAAGGTGTTTTTTACAAATATATTGTTTTTAGGCTTTATAGCCTGGAACAACACTAATTTCTAATGAAAGGTAAACAAGTCTCTACTGAGGGAGCCTTACTGCTCATCGACACCTATAATTTCTATATCCGAATCTGAATAAATGATCTGACAGCCTTGACCCATTCAGAGAGGGTGTCAACCTCAACCTTTTCTCGCTTCGCCCATTGTCTAGCATAGACCTTCACAGAGTTCATCAACAGCTTGAAGTTCTGTTTCCAAACAATTGGAATTGGCACCTTTTGATAGCAATTGCTGTAGTTTATAATTTGCAACCAATCTGAGGTCACTGGTAGTTAAGTGGCCAGCAGGGCAATTGTTGGAGGGAGGACAACGTGCAGGATCAATCAATATGTTTGGATTTTAGAACATCAATACTGAAGTGCTGCAAAACTTCTAAAAGTTGAAAATTTTGCATGCAACAGGCTGTGTAGGTATAAGAAATTATTGGTGTCGATTTATCAGTAAAATAATGTGACGTGTTTGGTTGTTTCGCAAAATCTAAAATTTTGGCAAAAATTGGGCTAACTGTACCTTCTTCTTTCTTATCATTTTATCAAAGTGTATATTTTACCTGTTACGTGTTCGTTTTTAGATAGAACCTGTAAGACACACCGCCAGACACGAATATTCTAAGAATGTTTTGCCTGACCCACTCATGCATTTTCATGAAAATCTGTTAAACGACTTTTTTTGTTTACAAGTTCGTGTTAAAGGGTAATTTCTAAAACGACCAGACATTCAATGAATACCTTTTTACCGCTGTGTATCACAAATCATAAATAATTTTGAAAGACTTATTCAATTAACAAAAAAAAATGTTGTTTTGATATATTATGAAAAAAAATTACTAACACGGCAAATATTTTTTTCGATAACAAGTTGCCAACTGCCCATACTCGCTCACACAACAAACTCCCTCTTGACTTAGCTTTTATTCAACGGACTCCAGTATCGCGGAGCCCTTTAAACTCTATAAAAGAATATCTGTCATAGTGAGTAAACTATCCCTTGCCTTTCATATTGCACATTTTAATACGTATCTTATATTGAACAATACAAAATTAAAAACATTTGTGAAGGTAGTAAAACTCAGTCTTTTAGAATTATATCAAATCACTCAGAAAAGTTAAGTAAATGAGCAAATGTTATTTTCAGAGCACCGTAAATTTGACAATAATGAAGATTTTTGCATGAGATAAATTGGAAAAAAATATGAAAGCCTGTGACTGGACACGAAGACCTGCAAAATCAACTATCTCAGTTGTTTGTTGGTGATATACATGGAAGTGCAATATGTGGTTCCTTGGCAAATGAAGAAATATCCGTTCTAGTAGTACAGCGTGAACTTAGTTGCTTAGATGGAGATGATATCGGTGATATTTCCTCTATTGACAAATCGTCTTGTTGCTGTTCAGGTGGAAGTAGCGTCTTTATATTTCCATTTTGTAATTTTGATCGTAAGAACATTTTAGTCTGTTCAATAATAGGACTATTAAAGCGTTCCGTTAGTGTCGGCGAGTGACCAGGTTGTTTTAAACTGTTCTTTGTTGGATTCGGATTAGGAGTAGAATAAATCAAATCTATTTTCTTTTTGTTATTTACAATTTTGACTTCCGTTTTCTTGATAAATCTTCCATTAAGATCATACTGTGTGTTTCTACACCCATCAATAGATACGCGTTGAAACTTTTTCACACCAGGTACATGACTATTCGGCTGCGCCGAATATGATCGGAAAGAATCACTCTTATGTGATTTGTCTCTCTGAAAGACTATATCGGTTTGAGCTTTTGGACTCACTTTTTTAAAGTTTCGAGGAGAAAGTACCGTTTTTGTCACTAACGTCCTTTGTGTTTTTGTCAGTGATTCACTTCTGTCTTTTGAGGTTGATGGTGGTTCAATATTAGCATCATGGTGTGCGGTGGTGGAGCATTTTTGAGCTAGTTTTGGCATGTAGATCTTTTTCTCGTAATGTTCAGAAGTATCTGGGAAATGATCGGTTGTAATTTTTTGTTCATGATCTCCTCGCAATGGATCTGTTACTGAAATTAAAACCATAACTAATTATTATATTTATTAACTAGGGTATATCTAATATCCCTATTTAATCGCCTTATTATAGGTTGATGTTACCTGAATTCAAAGGATATTTTTTTCTTAAATTTACTGCCGAAATACTGATCATATGTCGTCGTCTTTTAATAGGGTTGTTTATAGTCGGACTGATTTCAGTTCGACAATTTAGTCCAGTCCAAATAAGTTTTAATCTAATAATAATTGCAACCAAAGAAATTTGACTGTTTTTATACTTTTACAATTATTTTAATTAAAATTGATATAGAGAAATATATAAATTGTATCTTAAGTAATTACAAAACGTTCTAATTTGTACATCTTGTTGGTATTATTGTCAACAGAAAAACTGTTCATTGGATTTTGGTTTTTCAGCAACAGTTTTTACAGAGTTATTTATTAGGATTTTTTTTCTTTAATTAATTTATTGTGGATTTTTCTCGATTTTTAAAAATATTCTTGAAACAAAAAATTTTTTCTAGATTGACTGGAATATTTCTTCAAGTGAATGTAAAAAATACGAATGAAGCTTAAAGTTTTTTATTTGACGATATTTCGGATAATGACGATACAGACTTAATATTTTCTAGTGTAAGAACTACTTAAAATGTATTCTCTGGTCGTTACTATTTTTCGATCAACGTGAACAAAAGGATGCCGATTGCGTTTTATGCATAATTTGGACATGGGTTACCCTCTGACAATGACGTTTTTCTAAGATTTATTCACATTTTGTATTTTGGGGTCTTTTACAGCTTCCACTACGGTTGGACTCCGGTTAATTATTGAAGGCCGTAATGGGACCTGTAGAGGTTTAAATTCGACTCTCATTTGGTGGATTGCAGTGTCATGGACAATCAAGCCACATCTCCTATCTTTATATTATAAGTCAATAAGATTTTTTATTTCCTTTGTAATAACCAATGAAGATAGGATAGATATATTCAGAAAACAATAGTGTAAACTGAAACACTATAATATTACTAGCATTGAAGTTTACCTTTAGCTTGTATACGGTTAGCGTTTTCATCAATTTCAACTATTGTAATATCCTTCTCGATGGTGGGATTGATGCTGGGATTGATGATGTTTTTTTCATTGCCATGATCCTTTTTCGCCTGTTTGGGATCTTTAATCATAGGCGCAGTTGGAATAGGTGTATTTGGAACAGATCTCTGCTTTCGAACCTACGTATATAATTTCATAGATCATCACATGATCGTAAGTAATTAATAAACTAAAATTGAAAAGAACCTGTGAGATAAAAGCTCATTATATGGCAACTCAAAAGGACGATATTCAACAACTCAACAAATAATAAAAAGATATAATGCCCAGCAAAAAGTGCAACCTAAAAATACAGCAACTTATTACAGGCGAAAATAAACACTCAGAAAAAGTTACAAAAGGAAATATTTAGTTAATCAGACCCTTAATTTGTTAATAGAAACAGACTTGTGAGTAAAATATTATGACAAATTAAAAAAATTGATGTCTGCTGCATTTATTGAAAATACCATGAACCATATGATTTTTACTGTACGGCATTTGTTCGTGTCGTTTATCTGAATCCAATATATTCTTGAGAGGTCAGCAAGGTTATTTAAATACTCTTTTATCGTCTTAGCTACACTGAGATACCAAAAAGACAAAGGATTTACCGAAAAAGATAATGTTACCTGGTAAGTTTGAAATGCTTGTCCCGAACGCTGGGAATATGTTTCCAGAGCAGACATTTTTCCTCTTACGCGCATGTCCGAGTAATATCTTTTCAGCTTCTGTTCTAAACTTAAATACATGGCTAGTGCAGGACTGGGGAGATTTCCAGTTACAAACCGGATAATCTCTCCAAGTCTAAACCCTTGTATCTCACTCATGTGTTTAAGAATGCATTCATCTAATTCCTCACTCTTTCTTCTGTTTGGAAAAACGGAACGCTCTAGTGGTTTATTTTTACCTAAAACAATATCAAAAAATGAGGCAAACCAACTCTACATTAGATAAATAATTATATAACAAATACTTGTAATATTTATCAATGCAAAAGAAGAATTGAAAGTTTGATTGTATTGATTTTGTATTTTGTAACTGAATTCAAGTAAAACGATTTAACATTTTCTCTTTCGTTTTGCGATCATATATCGAATAAAGGTTGGTGCTTTTGTCGTTGCTTCCGGCCAACCTTCTGTCCGTCTGTCACAAAACATAGTACACATGCTAGAGGTCAAAACAAGGACAACGAAATGTCAGATTTAATATTTCTGGTATTTAACTTGAAAGTTTAGGGGATTTAAGGTAAATATAAAATGGTTGCATAGTTCATGCATATATGTAACAATATTTCAGAATTTTAATTTTGGTTAAACGGTTTTAACAAGTTATGTTTTAAAAACACTAAGTATATGTCATGACTCGGTAAGGCAAAAATTAGAAGGAATTATTTAAAATCAACATTTTGCAAAGGAAATTGAGAAAACTTTTGCACATGGTAATATGGCCTCAGATAGCAGGTTATCTTTGGCGTTGTCGTTTTATAAAGAACTTGTATCTAGTTATACTTTTGAACGACTAAAATATTTAGGTAATCAACGACCACAGTAATGTCAGTGTACTTGAAAGATACTAGCTAGAATAATTTAGAATAATAACCACGCGGTATTTGACGTTTATGAGGTTTAGAAAGTGGATGTTCATTCCCTATGGAATTGATGTTTTTTTCGAAACTGAACTGGAAACATATTCACAAAGGCTCTAAGTGATGGAGTATAGGTTGTTTTCCAGTGTATAATGGTTTTGACTCGTTTTAATAGTTTCCAGCATGCATAAATCTTTTTGATCAAATATTCAATAAATGCAATTGAATAAACAAAGTATTTATTGTGTCATCAATGTTGAATTTGGATAAGGAAAAACCATAAAAAGTCAAAAGCATTAAAGAAACGGATTGACATGATATAAGATCATAATAAATGAAAAGGCAGCTTCCTTATCCAAAATATCTTTACACGTTTAAACATTTAATAGCATGATTCTATATTTACTTATTAGAAATATTAACTAAATATTTATTTATGAGCAAGGGTTTATGACAGAAAATTAAGATATTACGATTTAAAATATTTGACTGTAATTAAGGATATAAACATTCTTTCATTGTTGTTTTGTTTTCCATTTTGGGCATAATGCACCGACTCCGCCAGTTAAGACATCAGATTTAAATTCAAATCCGATAAAATAAAAGAAGAATATGTGGTTCCTTAATTTTTATTCTTTACCTTGTAAATTAATCAGCACATGCTTTTTTGTTGTAATTTGCAAATGTTTCAAATACTGTGAGACTTGTCCTTGACACTGACAGAACTTAAATACAAAAGTAATGTGTCACAAATATGAAACTCTTTCTTTCATGAAAAATAACCAAGGAACACAAAGAAAGTCAAGAAATTATAGGGAGTACAATTAACAGCAATTTCACATTTTCTACTTACCTTCAGCAATCCAAGGATGTTTCATTGCTTCCGTCAGCGTAATCCTTTTGTCTGGGTCAGGAGTAAGAAATTTTCTAATCAAATCTCGGCACTCTGAATTTAAAAAAAAATCCAGAATTACAAACCAAGCTATATTATAATATAAGAAAGTGAAATGAAGTATGTAAGATATGTAGTTATGAAACAAGAATTAAAGATAATAACATGTTTCTTTTAATATTTACTAAGGTATCATCCTGAGACCCTGAGATCCTGAGCCTCAAGTGCTAAAGCCCAAGGGAAGATATTGGTCGAGGTGGTATGGAAAGGGAAATGTAATGATATAAATTTTTAACATATTGTATCCATAATTAGTTTTGACTAATGTTACATTTTTTCTTTATTCTAAGAAAATTATTCTTGTATGCATGACATTGACTAAATAAGCATATTAAAGTAGTAGAAACTGCTCATATTTATAATAGCCTAGCAGTAAAACCGAACACTACACACGAAAAATTAGCGCGTTAAACCCATATAAGCCCTGAGGTCGATCATGCTTACAATGTAAAATGCATACCAACCCCCATATGAGCCATGAAGAAAAATTTGTTCCATAATAGACATGTAGAAAAGAACATATCACTAAAAATATGTGAAAACAAGGATATTTTATGAGAAAACGTTAAATGCCCACTGGCTTTATAAATATATGAAGGTCAATATTACGAGATTTTTTGTGCAGAAATCTAACCAATGTTTAGATAAATGCTTCAAGTTATTAAAATTGATATAATCTTGGTAGATTACAGAACAGATTAAGGTATCTAGATAAGTGAAATGAATCAACGGAAAAGTAATCCGTATCAAAATGAGAATGCAGACCTGCATTAAATAGAAGATTGAAAATTCAAAACATTTAAAAATTAGTCTAATACATTACACCAACATCATAAATGGGAAATCGTACATACACATATTAAGAAGTTTTGTCTGAAAATGAATAACAGGAATTGTACTTGAATAAATAAATACAATAATTTATATCAGTACTTTTGATTACTGGGCCTGGTCGTTCAAAACGAAGTTATATTTCAATTAGCGGATAGGTCATATGAAATAAATCTTACTTATCCGATGAATTACTTTTATTTAACTCAGACATTATTGCAAATACAAATTTGAATTTTTCTATTACCACAAAATCTGGGAAGTAAAGGAAGATACCATTGGATAATTGATTTCTCAATTTTTCTTTACACTTTCAATAATGTTAGATGGAAAATACTATATGAAAATGTCTTTAAATTTACTTGTCCGACTCGATGTAAAAAAATATATTTTCTCTCATGTTTGAACTTTTTAGTATTTTTAGCATTCAAGCAATTGTTACGACACACAAGAAAATTACGTACCTCGGCTTATCGTATCAGGAACAGGATTCATTTGTCCCGCCATCATTTTATTATGTAAAATCTTTATGTTGAATGGCTGAACAGTAAATGGAAGATTCCCAGTCAACATTGCAAACATATTTACACCTCTACAAAAATGAAAATTAAAATATTATTTCGGAAGCAGAGACTTTTCTACCACTGGAAATTTGATAACAGTTTTGAATTTATATCATGTCTAACAATAAAGATTATCTTTGACATTAAGAAAAAAATACAATGAACATTAACGCTTACAATCGCTAGCATCAAAAAAAGAGAAAGCATATTAAACTATGTTCTTTCTGCTTATGCATGATTCTTGAGATATATAATAATATATATAGCAAGTTTTCTCGAACAACTCAATTTCATACTAAAATGTTCTTCCTTCTAGCAATTAAAAAACTAAATAGATTTATTCTATGGGTATTTTGGACTTTTCTCTTGTCGTTGTCAGAATTGGATTTTCTCTCTTGGCGCGCGTACATTTACAGAAAGGTCTTTTATAGCGACATCTCGTGGTAGCATTGACATTTGATATTAATGACATTGCTGATATATTGAAAAAACCCTTATTTCAAATTTGACATCTACACGGTACAAATATCCAAAAAAAAAAAAGACTTACATGCTCCAGACGTCTATTTGTGGTCCATATTTTTTCCTTCCCAATAGTTCAGGTGCAGCATATGCAGGACTACCACACTGAGTTACTAAATGCTCTTGAGCGCGTACACCATCTTTCGTTGTGACAACCTTAATTTTGTTACTTAAACCGAAATCTGAAAAACAAAGAGCATAAAGCACGAAAAGAAAAAAAAGACGATGTTTTTTTCTTTTTGACATTTCACAAATGACTTGTGAGTTAGAGGACGTGAGGTGTCGTGTAGAAATAAAGACTTGACAGGAATGCATAATTCATTTATAATTCATACTGGATCTTGACTGGCCCTTTCCAATAATATAATGCTATGCCAGCTGGCCGGAATGAATTATCCTTTTTAAAAAAGGAAAGACACATTTTTTAAAGCTAACGACAAGGAAATGTATCCGTTTTTGACATAGCTTTTAAACGCCGGAATCGAGAAAACACAAAAGGTGCGGACAAAATTGGACAAGTCGCGACAGACAGGGAATCAAAATATCAAGGACAAGACGGGACAAGACACAGACCATACACAAAAAACATATATTTACAAACAAAAACTAAGGATGAACTCAGGTGGTCTAGAATGTAAATCCGTTCGTTCATCTAATGACAATCGCCGCATTTCCTATTCTTATCCGGCGATAGTCATACCGCGGTGTGGATAAGGCTTAAATGGTATTGAAACCGCATAGCTTGTTTAAATATTAATAAATAAGTTACCAGGAAAAGTTCCGATCTCATTAAAAAAACAGATAATTTATACCAGCCAACAAAATATTTGTAGACTCTAAAATTTTCATAAGTAACATATCCCTTAATAAGATGCTTTCGAACCAACGTTTGTGCTCTGTCGTGAAAAATTGCTTTGACACAAGCTCTCGAATAACGTATGAGATAAATCATTTTACGCTATATGCCGGGACAGCTGTAATGCGACTGCATAGTAACAGTAACCTGACAATGGAAACTTGAACACATCCAGTTTTAAGTAGAGTTTTGCATGTCCCCTCCACCCTTGGATTATTCGAGATGAAGATCAAGGTTTGAAGCAGCCTTATAATTTTTGGAGAGATAACATAAAGATAGTCGACGAATCGTGCATTGTTTATTGAAAATTAAAAGAAAATATAGGATATGAGTTAAATGTCAAAAAGACCAAACTGTCATTTTATTGTTACCTGATTTTCACCATTTTGACTTCGAGCACTGCTAAAAGGTGGTAAATCAACGAAATGGCCATACAGTGCGTTTAATTGATTTTGGTATTTGTGATACGCTATTGAACTATCAAAACAAACAAAAGTTGTATAAAACAAACTATGAAATCATATAAAATTTCTCAGCACAAGATGTCATCAAACATAGTATGTCCGAAGATTTCATACTGCTTTGTCATTGCATCATCTATGTAAAGGAAGTTGAAATTAAATATCGCTAGCTTCCTGTTCTTTTTTCTGCATTAGCCCTAAGATAGATAAACAAACAGATCGGCAATGAGAGGATAACGATTAGTGTCTACTGAAATATGGATTGTCGCCCGGAAAACTAGTCTACCATACTAGATAAATATTTTTTTCAAAACGTAAAACACTATTAAAGCCAGTTAGGTGAATACTTAGTCAACCAACTCAGAAAATGTTTAATTGATACGATAGTTTTTCATAAAACTACTTAAGAAAAAAAATATAAAGGAAGGACAGATCTCGTTAAAAGTACCCACCTTATTTATTATTAGTGCAATCTTTTTTTACTAAAATTATGAAATTGTCTCCCCTTTCATGATCATATTATTATTTTTCATGTGTTACATTGAATATCGGCAATTTTATTGGCGTTAATGCAGTCTATCTATAGTGACTTCAAATTTATTGTTTGATTTACCAAATGAAGCACAATTTCAAAGAGAGCGCGTGATTCCATGACAACGCAATTGGGTAGAACTCTGAAACAATTTATTCATTTTAAGTGATAATTATCATGTAATTTTGGCGATTATCGGAAATGTGATTATGATTAATGAAAGCTTTTTTGTTGTAATTTTGTATAAGATTATAAAAGCACTTTTTGTATAAAGCGTCTACGCACTTCACACAAAATCTGCTTCTGTCAACGCTTTTATACATATATGAAACTAAAAATAAGCTTTCAACGCTTAAATAAAAACGAAAAATTACATACTTTTTTAAGTTAAAAAACTATTTCCATACAACTTACTTAGTCCCAGGTTAGGGGAGGGTTGAGAGCTCACCAACCGGTTTAACCCCGCCACATACTTTTGTGCTTGTCCCAAACCAGGAACCTGTGGTCCATTGCTTGTCTTTGTTTAATTAGCCATTTATTTACTTTTTCAACATATTTTAAATAGGTTGATTGTCGTGTTTTATTAATAGTTTCACATTTTGTACTACGTGGCCTTTTACAGCTTCCGTTATGGTGTGGACTCTGTTTCATTGTTGAAGGCCGACATAGAACTTGTAGAAGTTGAAAGTCGACTGTCATTTAGTGGACGGCCGTCTCATGGACAATTATCCCACATCCCTAATTTTATATTACTCGAAAAAAAAATAACGACAAATTACTTTTTGTATTATTGTTTGCTAATAATTTTGGAAAATATGCCAGAACTTAAAATTCAAGATAAATATCTCTGTGTAGTGACGATGTCGATTTTTATTTAGATAAAGACACGAAACAAGACAGGTAATGTTCACCATCTTTAATACCACAAGGATGGTTACCATGTTGACACGAATTATAAGTTGATAAATCGTTTCAGGTTTATGTTTAAAAATTGAACAGCCGAATTTATTTCGCAGTTTCGTTTTTCAATCGCTATGCTTTAAAACATACCTATTATTTTTATATCTCTATTTTCGTCTAAAAGTAGATTTTCTACTTTCAAGTCTCTGAAACAGAATAAAATTGTTTGTGAATAAAGTATGCAACAATTGTAATTTAAATGGGGCGTGTTCGTTTTTGTAAAACATATCTACATTATGAGATTTTGTTGCGATTAGTATCTGGATATAGTATTTCAATGGAGCAACCTTATGGTACTATAATTGATTACTGGAAACAATCATTTATTGAGATGTATTATCGTGACGTGAATTCAATTTCAATCTGATTAACCAACTATCAAAGGACTGTCAGTAAAGGTATTAGATGAAACTGATTACCGCACTCTTGATTTATGGAGGAAGATATCCGCCAGTTCATTGTTTCATTTCATTTGGAATTCTGGAATTTTGCAATCTTTAATTTACATCTTGCATTCTTACATTCACATTATGCATTGTACGATTGACATTCGTTCTTCTGC
>JAULBM010347263.1:0-22333 GCA_032357055.1 Geukensia granosissima | reverse complement strand
CGAAAGGGGCTTATTTTGAAGAAACAATATTCAGCTTTTTGGCAAAGTCAACCATATATTTGTACTCCTTTGCATTTTAACGCAGGATTCGAAAAAACGCCACCCTGTCGTGTTTAGCCATTTTTGTCCATTTTTGTAGTCCATTTTCTTGTTAGCGTACGTCGTATATTTAGTATACTTTTATTACGCCTCCTGCACCTGTGGTTTTAATGTATTTTTGTCCCATTCGGTAAAGTAAAATGAATTTCACCTTCAATATTAACCAGAAACACATTTATCACAAAGTTTTTCATTTCTGGGCATATTTACCGTGATAACCACATACTTCAATTCTGAATTTATGTCTGAAATTCTTAATTTCTACATTGGTGAAACTATAATCTGAATTTTAATTTCTGAAAGGTAGTTTACAAAACCAAAATTTTGCTAAACCGACTTTCAAACATGAAAGTAATTTCCCATTACATATTTGTTTTGCTTATCAGACCAATCTCCCACATAGCTTTCATGTTTGACCATACAGAATTTATCGACATGTTGTAGGAATTCCTATGAGTACCATCTATGAACCTTTACTGATTGCAGACTTGTTCCTTGACTGTTAAGAACTGAAGTTTACGGCCAAACTCCGGCCACTAAGATCGTTGTAAATCTGATTTAATATGCAAATTTGAATACTTACCGCTATCTTGACTATATCTTTTTAAATAACCCGGGACTTCTGCAATACGTCACTACAGTTTACCCCCGGAGAACTTAAATAAAGCTAATCAGAACAGCATCAGCCGTCCTTTTCCTGGATTTAAATGTTTCACTAGGTAAAATCAAAACTAAAATTTCTCATTCCCTATTGTAAATTTTCCCTGTCCTTTTTGTCTGTGTATAAAGTGGTGTTTTAGATTTTAATGAACGTAATCTTTATATTAACAGCAAATTATAAAGTCAATGATTTCGTTACTATAAATCAGATAAAAAATATTTACCAAATTCTATCATAAATATAAAGATATGATATTTGAGTACTGTTTCACCTGCAGAAAATTGATAAAAACGAATTTCGCACACAATTATGGTAATGCGCGGTAAATGAAACTCATAAATTTAAACACAAACCATTGAGAATTATAAAAAAAATAGGAGATGTGGCATGATTGTCCATGTGACAGCCAGTTACTTAAAAAAACTTATGCATGTATGGTTATCTTTATACCATTATTTTCAGATCTATAAATATTGTCTTCTTTTGGTATCAACATTGACTCTCTGCTCAATAATTTACATCAAAACTAATTGCAATCGTTGTTTTGTTAACATTTTTGTTCTACATGCTGTCGATACTTTTCAATTTAATTTGACCAGGTTAAAAACTTTTCGAGATCGGAACATAACTTTTCTTGACTTATTTATTATTGTCAGCTTATTATTTATCGGTCTCAAAAGTTAAATCTTATGGAGTTGGTTTTAACATCCAGTGTCGAATACCTATGCGAGAGATCAGAGTGCATAGTCCAAACAGACAAGACAAATTTGAAACAAACTTAAAGATTAAACGAAATTAAAAGGAACAAACGCTTGGAATCCACGAACTCCTTGATAAAACAGGAGTGTGATCAAGTGCTCATGAAGGGTAAGCATCCCCTGTCTTGCGAGCAACACCCGTCGTGGAATCCTTAAACTCTAATCCAGGTTAACGTCAATCCGAGAAGAGGTCAACTTATTTTTGTATTACCGGTAACAGGTCCATTACTAGTTGAGATACACTGATACCATATGGATCAACCATATGGATCAACCAATTCGTGAAGGCGACCATACAATGAAGGGACGATTGTAGTAATTTATGCGACAACAGCAATGCTCTCTTAAAAATCCAGACACGAGAGTATCGAATCAATTGCGGAACATAAACCCCGTAAGCAGGGGAAGCCTTAAAGTTTGGTTTAATGTTATTTCGTCCCTGGTTTATGTCCATTTCAGTTCCTTTAATTATGGATTTTGTCGCCTAGCTGTCAACTTTATTTGCCAACTAAAATTGTTCAATTTTTGTCCTAACAAAGATAAAACCGAGATATGCCGATTTCTTTTCAGTAAAAGATTAATTAGCCTTTGAGTACTACTGGACATCATTACTTGCCAATTCTACTGCTTCGACTTTTATTTTTGTGTGGTATAAATTTGTCAAGTCTTGGGGAAGGTTGGACTTGGGGCATTGGTCCAAAGAACAGACAGGGAAGCTTATACCACATCTCCCTTTTCTATAATCATATGTGAATTGTGCAATCGATGCATACTTGTTTATGTGTAGATTTGCCTTGTTTCATGTGCAGATTTACCAAGCTTTGTACGCGTACGTTACATTAATTCATGCCTATTTTACAATTTTTTTTTCACCACGACTTTAGAATTCCACAACCTCTTCCGTAAGACAGACAATACATATAATTCTACTTCGGCTTACAGGCTTAATATTTTTGCTATTGCCTACACGAAATTTTCACCATAGCAATTAATATAACTATACTTATAAAATTTATAGAACGAGGGGCGTATATTCGCCCCTGATCGAACATGTAATGTATAAAGAGCTGTCGTCCCTGTTCGTGATAAGGATATTGTTTGGGTAAAACACAAAGCACTAGACATGTACACCAAACGAAGTTTGTCACGACTTAAGTCAAAATATATACAAAGTTCAGCTATTAAGTATGTCGTGTTATATTTATATCGTTGGAATTCTAATTTTTGTCGCAACTCATCCTGCGATTATATTTTATGTTTTCCGCTGCAGTAAAAAATTTCCCATTGCCTCTCCATGTTAAATTTTTAACATTAATAAATCTGTCTCAAAAATGGATAACGATTTAGTGTTTTAGTTTGAATCTAATTCAACTTTACTATTAAAATTCCATCTTTAAAACTCCCAATATAAAAAAAAATTACCATGTTTTGTTACCCGAGACCATTGGTTGATTGCACCCATCAAATGAAACAAATTTACAATGTCGAAAAAAAATAGCATAAACTCTACAAAGAAATGTTTATTTCGAGTTAAAATGGATTTACAACTAAAGCCTCAGCTCCGGCAAAAAATTGGAATTCCATCGATCTTTTGATGCAGATTCACTTAAGTTGTGTCAAAGTTAGTTTGGTGTACTATACAAGTCTATTAAAAAATAGATCGAGTATAATTCCAAAAAACTCCTGTCTATATGGAGAAATCGAACATGACTGTAAATGTTACACAAGCGGTGTTAATCAAATGTGCATATTAAAAAATCGTAAGATCTGCGTCAATACACGATTCTTTAAAATTTTGCACAAGTGATCAGAAGTATTAACGTTTGACTTTCAACCCTTTTTACCACGATTCCGCATTCACAACTAAATGACCGTCTTAAGAAATTGATATATCAGTGTTTTGTTAAACAAAATGGAAAAAGATGTTTCACTTTGTAAGAGCCACACTGCGTGTTTTAATAAATACAATGAAGATGATATTCTCAAACTGATGGATTTTCTGCTTGACGTTTTTGTAGAATTTGGTGGAAGAATTGTTCAACAGAAGTGGGCACAAATTTTGCTTTCATACTTGTAGACTTTTTTGTACTCACACGAAGCAGATGACTTACATGTAACTTTCCTATTGTAAATTTCCCATATTTATGTGGCAATATTACTGCTTCGCCTGCCTTAGGGGTTTGTTTCGCAGTTGGTTCGATACTCGCGTGCCTGTTCAAGGTATCAGGATTTTCCGTCGTATAACTACAATTAGGATACATCTAATCATGGTTGAAATCGTCCCACCGGGCTTAAACTCTATTGTCACCATCTTGTATTGGTTGATCCATATCAACTGAGTATTGATGTGTCCTGTACCTGTCCTGTATGATTGACGATAGACATCGTCTTTTTTATCATTTTAATGGCTCGGTCGTCCATGATAGGACCCTTAAAATTTCTTCCTACAACACGACTATTCATTTGGCTTTTGAAGATTTTAAGTTTCAGCCAATGAGAGTGTATTAATGGCTCTAGCATAATTAAGTTTTAAAACTTTTACTTGGAAAAGTTTTACCCTTAGTATAAAACAAATGCTTATGACCCCTTGTTCCAGCAGTACAAACTGTTTGCAAAAATTTAATGCGAGAGTTCATTCATAACTAAGGGTGTGTAAAACAGGATTTACTGATATAGACCCTACTCCAGAGTTTGGCTCCAATTGGTTAATGACAAGAAATATTTTCAATAAAGATTCCCATATTATCCTATGTAAACCTAAGTTCAGCTGGGGCAGCCATCTTGGTTGGTCAGTGGGCAAGCCGATACAATTTTGGCAAAGGACCATCTGATGACCATTTTTCACAAGTTTGGCTCCATTGGCTCAGCAGATTTTTAAGTCAACATCCAATAGGGTCCTATGTAAAACTAAGATCGGCTAAGACTAAAGTTTGATTCCAATTGGCTGAGCAGAGGACCAACTAAAGATCATCTTACTTAAGTTTGGTTCCAATTAGAATGAGAAAAGCTAAACCAGAGGCACCTAAGAGTCTGTTACACTCACCTGTAATACAGCTGCCAAGACAAAGCTGACATAGTAACTATTCAATTTTGGTTCCAATATAGCAAGCTGTTTCAGACTAGAAGATTTTTTAGTGAAAATCCATAAGTCCTATAGCAAACTATGTTTGGCTGAGGCAGCCATCTTGGTTGGTGGTTTGGGTAATCAGATATTTCTGAAAGTTACCTAGTGACCATTCTACCTTAGTTGGGTTTCAATAAAGCCAGTAGTTGCAGGCAAGATTTTTAATGAGTTTCTCATAGGCTTTTTTGTTCAAATCAGTTCGGCTGTTAGCCCAGAACATAATATGGTCACAAAATTTTTGCAGTCATATAAAAATGGATGTAGCTAGATCATTTTAATTAAGAAGATGCTCCTTGTAGCCTGTACCATACCCGTAGCCAGAGGGTTTGAGGGGTTCGGAGGACCCCCCCCCCCCCTTGAAAACCAATAAGCACTGTTAAACTCGCAATTCAGACTGAAGTCTGACTATTAAAGTCTAAAAACAAGGACTTTCTGAAATGCTAAAACAGTGCCAAGTTAAGGTTAGATTGAAGAATTTTGCATCATATACCCCAGACGCTTGCCGTGAAGTCACTTTGCGAGTCGACGTAACCCTCCTTTGAAAATTTCTTGCTACGGGCATGTAGACTAAATCCCCATATAAATACATAACATAGAAGTATGGAAGAGACAAAAATCATGGAAGAAAAAACTTTGCTACATTCAAAATGAAATAAAACAATATTTTCAAATTAAACAATGTGTCATCCCAGGCCAGAAGCAGCAGCAACAGAACATTTATACCACATCTTTTCACTTTAGTGACTGTAGGTATAATGCTATATACTTGTTGTAGTAAGTACCTAAAAATTACTTACTTTACATGCTAAACTTCCTGGGTAATAATTTTAAAATCAGAAGCTTAACTCACTAATATCATGAATCATCTAAATTCAATAGGGCAGTATATCAGCTATATCCGGGACTGAAACAAGTTTACAGTAAATCATAATTAGAGAGGGACGGGTGTACTGTTGTTATGCTAGGGAATTTTTTTGCCAAAGATTAGGAATGCCAAATTTGGGCTAGTTAAGTAAGGTTAGCTAATGTAACTTTTGCAACTGGCCACAAGCAAATGCCACTATTATGAATAACAATCATAGTTAAATGAATGATTTTAGCATTTCAGTTTCTTATGCATGACAATAAGAATGTATTGGAAGAACACTTTATTCTCAACTATTCCTGTTTTTTTTTCTAGATGGAACTTGTGAAGCAAATAAATTTGGGCCATCGTGCTATTATACCTGTAATTGTGAATTGTCATGTGACCAAACTTCTGGCAGCTGTAGTATATGTAAACCTGGATGGTATGGACCAAACTGTCAAATGAGTAAGTAAACTGGCCATCTTGTTCGGACTTTACTGCTGGAATAAAATGATGTTATTGTTGTTATTATTTGGGATGAAGTTAGGATACATATCATTTTTGTTTCGTTTTTTCTTCTTGGTATTATTTTTCTACAAACCATTACTCAAAATCAGTTGGGCCAAAACCTTTACCAGATATTTCCTTGATTTTTGTAATTAGTCACATATGAAAACAAGGACAATGTACAGGGATCAGCATGGCTCTAACATTTAAAAATATGTGTATTACAATTAATAACATAATTGAAATCTGTTGTGATCACCCACCCTTAACCCATGTATTTCCATGATTCTGATGACAAAATGCATTTAATTATATTACAATTAAGAATTTGCAGAAAAATGCCCTATTTTGATTGGACAATTAATGTCAGCTCAGGTTAATGACAAAATCCAGGTGATAAGAATAGATATGGCAGATGCCTTCGCTTCACTTTTTTCAACCTGCATTTGTAAACGATTGGGAAAGATATGAAAGATACAGCATAATTTTGCAATGTTGTTTAATCTAAATAAAACTCAAAAGGCAATTGTTTCTACTTTATTTGTGTTCAAGCAAACTGCTTTTGATATTTAATGATACTTTTCAAATGAGAACCATTAATAATTATGTTAAAATTGCTGCTCATCATAAAAGTCTCAGATGGGGTATATATTGTAACATACTCTATAGTCTGTAACTAGATTTTGTGAGGGAATTTGACCTTTCATATACTACACTGCACTTTTGCAACAATTACAACTTAACAAATCAACAGTTGTCCTAAAAATTGATCACACTTAAGGATAAATGATTTCTCCACAATTTTACGCATATTTTGACATAATACTGCACAAAACTTCGCAGAATTTTAGGTCAAAATCCATGTTAGATCAACTTTTGGAGGCCAAACACAATTTATTATACACGTAAATTTAGACCTAGACATTTAGATGTTGAAATTTTTAATAGACTGTAACAGATTGAATGTGAAATATCATGCTCGTTTTGCAGAAAATTGGTGATGAAAATGTGATTAATTCTCTCTTCGAGGTTTCCCCCAACTTTTGCAACTGGACTGGTCAATTGTACAAATATGGTTTCAACTGATTGGATAACATAAAATATAAAACTCATGTCCTGATCTTTAACCCCTGTTATTTGATGAAAACACATATATCAGTAGACATCAGGGGTAATAACTGACTTTGGTTCCTCATTATCATTATCTTATTTGTGCTAGGCATGCAAATATTCATCAACGTATTTGCAATAATCAAAACACATCAAGTTTTGTTTGCAAAGTTATGAACAAAGTGAGGTAATATGAAACAAAAGATTTTATTTAAATACATGGGCAAGTAAAATACGCAAATATTTATATGTTTTTACTATAGGTAAATTTAGTTAGTATGGTAGAACTAATTCTGAATTTTGTCTGGGAACAAAAAGCAATTTTGTTACCAGATTTTGTTGATTTAATATTTTTCTGCAGTAATTTTTTTGTTTGGAAAAGTAAAGTTTTGCATTTGGAAGTTAAAGCATCAGTTCTGCAGCTGGTAAATAATCAAATCGCAGAAATTTGATTGTCCAACCATTATGAATAAAGTTTGTGATCAGTTTAAGATATGGATTCTGTGTAGTATTTTTTTTCTTCAAAAATGTTTTGAACTCATTTTGCCTAAAGGGCCATGTGAGTTTTTCATCACTTTGCCTCCGTCATGGTCGTCATCGTCGTTGTTACTTTGCAGAAATGATTGTTAGATGGTCCTGTACTTAACTTGTGAATCGTTTGCCGATTGGAAATTCAAAATGGCGGCCATAATGAAACTTAGTTTAACATTGGATGCTATGGGAATTTAACATTTTCATCTTCTTCTTTGAATCAACTGAACAGATTTCAACACAACTTGGCAGAAATGTTAAGCAGGTGGTCCTTTGCCAGATTTGTGAAACTTTTTTATTTCTCATCTGATTTTGATGGTTTTTTTTGCAAATGATTCCTTTTGAAAAATGCAACAAAAGTTTTTCCAAGCATTTTTTGTAAAATTTACCGTTTTTTTTTTAAAAAGGGGTCAAAGGGTTTAAATGCGATTTTGCAGGTGACAAGAAAATTTTATTTTCATCCGATTTTGATGGGTTTTTTTTCATTTAATTCCTCTCAATGAGAGCTTCCAGCAGTATGTCAACTGATTTTCTCTATCTCTTACTGTTTTTGAGCTTAAAGGGGTCAAAGTAGTGGTTGGAGGAGGGCGAGTTCAATTCTGTATATTATGGATAAATTTTTATTTTTGATCCGATTATGGTGGGGTTTTTCTAAATGATTCCTCATAAAAAATGCCACAAAAGTTTTTAAAAGAACCAAGATAAATAACAATAATAAATGAGATCTTAAAAAACATTAATGCAAAAACAGAGAATCCTTTAATGTACAGTATAACCCATACCAGTATTTCTATGTCCAAAGAGAAATAATCCAAATGTTCTTAAATACATTTACTTCTAATTTTATATATTTTTTTATCAATAGCAAATTAATAAAAGACAGATTTCTTTTCTTTTTATGATTACATTCTTATACTTTAACTTTCTGATATTAAGACAATGTAGCCTTGAAGAAACCTGCAAGGTTAAGAAAATTTCCCAACGAAATGGCAGACCAAATGGTTGATGGCGATAGAGAGAATACCTGTTTATCTGTCAGTGGGGTGGAGACACAGAGATTAAAAATAGACCTAGGCAGTTCTGTCAATTTACATCACATAACAATATTTGATGTACCAGATCGTAAGTGTATTACTCTGACTTCATTAAAATTATTTTTTCAATTGTCAAAGTACATATACACACTGCATTAAACATAATTTTACCCCTCTTTATAAGGTTTTTTTCATTGATAGGAAATTTTCATCAGTGAAATTTGCTTGTTTTTACACTAAAGTATCTTACTTCAATGATTGTAACCTTTATCCTTATGGTAAACTTTTGCAGCAAGGATATAAATATCACAGGCTTCTTAAGACTTTCAAAAGATTTTCAACAGATTATTAAAAAGGATTTTGTGCAAAAATATGGCTGCAAATTTTAAGTTTTGGTACGAAATGGAATTTCGCATCCCACATTCGAGGCTAATTTTAAATATGAGGCATATAAATTTTAAAAAATGATCTGTTGAAAATAACTGATCCTTAAATAAAATTATTCACACAGAGTACAAATTTGACATTTTTGTGGAACAATGAAACTCTTTTATTGATACATATGTTGACACAATTCTTACTAAATTACACAGATACTAATGTAGTGGTATTCCTCACATTTATTGACAATGCAGTATTAAAGTTTTAGATGTTTTGTGTTTGATGACATCAGGGGTTAGGAAACTTGATCATCAAGAATTGTACCCTGGTCATGCTTTCATAAACTGTGAATTCGGTAGACCAATATCTTAACTTTGCATGTGTTTTTGTTAAGTATTCTTAATGTTGTTAAGAACTGGATTAGGTGCACTCTTGTATGGTTTTAATAGTTTGTCTTTTACAGCTTTTGTTGCTATGATAAAGCCTTTGGCATCAATGTTGGGGAGAGTTTGTTGCCAGCAAAATATGTTTAACCCTACTGAATGAGTGGGTTGGTTTTTGCCTTTCATGTTGTTCTCTTTATTTATATGTACATGTATTACTTTGATCCAAGATTTCCTTCAGTTTACATATACAGGTTTTATTATTTTGGGGTTATCTACAGCTTGTCACAGAAAGATTGAATTTATTCCTTTAATTCATTTTGTTCCCAAAACAAAAGTAATTGCTGTCCAGGGATAATGATAATAAAATAAGAATTGAACAATTAGGCAGTTTTTCTGATCTCTTTTTAATTATTAATTTGAAAGTTGCAAGTATGGTTTTTCTATAGACCACAAGTTTTTTGTAACAATTTATATAAAAGTGTAGTAAGCATGTTTAATCAAGCTGTACACTGTGTTAAAATTCAGGTAATTTAGAGTTATGTCCCCTGAGTTTTGCACTGGTGTATATTCTAACGATTATTTAATAGTTTCATAAGTGTTATATGTTTCATCAGCCTTCATGTATATTTGTCTCAACAGGTGGTTTATCAGAAAGAAAATGGGCAAATGGACTAATTATTTCAATGGGCAATACAACAATTCTAAAAGATGCAGAAATTTGTCACAATCACACTGGAGATTTTCCAGAAGATGGTATCCTCAATCTTGACTGTTCTATGACAGGTCAACATTTATATCTCATTAAAAAGACAACCCCTAAAGAACTGAGGATATGTGAAGTGGAAGCCTATGGTTAGTAGATTTAAGACTTTAATGTGATACTGTCCAAATTGCAAAGTTTTGAAATTTAGAAGTGAGAATGTAGCTCAGAAGAATTATCTGAATGGGATGAGTTCGATTGCAACCTAACTTTCAATATTTGGTAAATTCACATATTTACTTTGAAAGCACGAACACATTAAATACATCAACAGAAAATCTTATAGCTTAATTACAATTTGCAAGCAGTATATTTTTATGTCACACTTGTTGTTATTGTTAGATTGGTTGGGGATTGGGGGGGGGGGGGGGGGCGGAGGTGAGGTGGTGAGTGTGAGGATAATTTGCATTCAGGTCTAGGTCAACTCATCATGTATTGGATTGGAATGTTTATGTTATAAAAATAAAGTAAGGAAAGTAATAAGTTTTCTGTAAACTGGTTATAAAGATATTAAAAATCTTAATTTATGTTTCTCATTGAGTACCAGTGTTTAAGGCTTAATTAAGGACTAAGATAAGATAAATATGTTTATGGACTAAATAAATACTAATATTTCAGTTTGTTCTGACCTTACATGGGGCAATGAATGTGAGAACTTCTGTGGTAACTGTAAAGGTGGCGCCACCTGTAATCAGTTGACTGGAGAGTGCCCAAATGGCTGTATGGAGGGTTGGTATGGAAGCAATTGTAACACTGGTGAGTTTAAAGAAGTACTGTGTTGTTACCATATCTTGCCCAAAGTTACATCAATACATGTATGGGCAAGCACAGTTTTGTACAATTTAAGAAATTTAAAGTTTTGTGTCATTGTTAATTCTTCTTGATGCTATCTCCATCTTCACAATTTTCCATTTTCACTATGTTGGTTACCAAAAATGATAAGAATCAGATTATTTGTTTGGCCAGAGGACTTTTGTAAATAGTAAATTGGCTACCTGATAAGGTAGGGTTTGAGAGGTCATGGGGTCAATCACTAGCTCGTTCAAACCAATTACAAATTTACAAAAACTAATTACAAGCAAGTAGCATATTGGAGTAAGAGCAAAGACTGGTCTGCCCATAGTCAGAATAATGTGCCTTGGTAAATTGGCATGTCTTCCTGCCAACTCATGTTTTCGTGAGCGGTCACAATAACATTCCAGTTTAGTGTGTTGGTCTAAAACAATCAGGGTTAATTAATAATTACTTGTTAATATACTCTGGTATTGAATATGCAAATATTCGCCACTGGATGTTAAGCAGCCTTTAATTTATCAATCAATCTAAAGCACCAGCAAAAAAATTCCAGTTGATCATTCCATCAATGTTTTCCCTACATACTTAGTATGCAGTATTATAGAAGAGCAGTGTAAATGTTTTTACAATGGGGAAGGTATGACTGCATGACTGTTTTTTTAATAAATAATTGGTATTGCTAGGTGATGGTCACCAATTACTGATGTAAGTAGGGTGGGAGAATGAGGGTGTAAGCTCATTTAAGTGATGTCATATGTATCAAAACATGGTTTGAATTTGCTAGTATATTTCCTGGGCACATGATCTTAGATGACCCTAAAATTAACGAGAGAATTTCCTCTCCATATATCCGTTGTTACTACATCCTGTTTATGTAATGTTAGGATTTTAATGGTTTCTGATATTCAGGTAATTTTTTGTGTTTTGTCACATATATACAAGCATTGACAAGGGCATTATAAAGTGATAAAAGGTTGATGTAAACGTTTAAAAAGTATTTAAAAAGAGCACTTACAAAATTTATGCAATGTTGATGCATGTTTTGTCCCTTAGTAAAATTAATGTTTTTGCAGCATATGAGGCTGTACCTAATAGATCATCATATTTGAATTTTTTGTTAAAAAAATTTTTTTTTGCTTTAGGTCACAATGAAAAATTCTTAGATTGTTGACAAGTTAATTTAGAGGGAAAAGGGTGGCATTTTTTACTAGCTTTTGTGAAAATATCCAAAAATAGTTGAAATTATTATTTTGAGGGAATGGAGGCTAAAATTTAATTACATGTATTAGAATTTAAAAATCTTTTTTTATAACCCCGCTCAATAAGAGTCAGAGTGTTATAGGAATACTTATGTCTTCTCATACCTTTGTTCATCCTCCTTCAATCTTTTGGTTAAGTTAAACTAAATCTTTCAAAACTTAAACACATTGTTATGATCCATTAAATTCAGGACAAGTTAAAAAATCAGGATCTTAGATGTCAGGATGATGTGCATAGTAGGGCTTAACAGAATTTTTTCTTTAGGCACAATTCTGTGGAATAAAAATAATGACGTGTATCTCTGAATTAAGACTTTTTCTCAAAATGTGGAATTGGATTGCTAGAAAAAATTTCTCTAGTTAAAATGAAGCTTTATTGGGCAGACATCCAGATCAATGTCTCTTTTTTCTGTTAATTTTCAAATTAGAGAGTTTTATGAAAATTAAATATAACTTGAATATTCTGGATTTGAAAAAAAGTTATGCAGTAATGAATATTTTAATGCAATGCAGTTTATCTAATGACCATAAAAAGATCTTTATAAATGAGAGTATAATATGCTTCATAAAATAAGCAAATTTCAGTTAAGTATCAAAATTACTGAACAATCATTTTCACTTGTATTGTGACAATTTTATTTTATGATATAAATAAATTTTAAACTTCAATGTAGCTTCATTTTTGTTTTTATAGATAGTGATTTGCTGTAGTTTATATTCCTAAAACATTTGAAAATAATTAATATGATTAATGCCAAACGTTATGAATTAACTAAGAAGTGTGTTGACAATATAAACAAGTGTTATTTATCAGATTCTTGATTTTCACCAGGTGTTTTATAAAGTTTATGTTGCCCTGGTAATTGGAAACTGACCATAATCTTTAGATTTATAAACATCCTTAGATTGAAGTAGTCAGTAAATTAGCTTAGAATACTAAAGGATATAGTAGACATTTTGAAGGGTAGGTTCCTTCCTGCTTGTTTTTAATCCATAATTGACAAAATTGATATATCAATCCCATTATATTGTTAATACATGTATTTTGTTACTTTTGATACACAACTTGTAGTCAAACCTCTAAACTTTTAATTATTAGAACAAATTTTTATGCAAAAATTGTATAAAACATTTTGAATGATAAATACTAAGTTTTGTCTACAAGGTGTTTACATATATCTGTTTATTATCTTTACAACAGGAAAATATGTTTTATAATCAAGAGGAGTGACCAGTAAATTCATATACAAATATAAATTCAATTTAGAACACGTGATCTTTGTTTAATGATTTTAGATGAAATCTTTTCTTGACTTGGAGATTTGGAGATCTAATAGCATCAAGATTACTGATCACCTTCTTAATTTTGGACATGTTAAAAAAAGTTTTCTTACTCATTATAAAAAAAAACAACTTCTGTCTAGTGGATCCAAAAATAATTTTGAAATCGAAAAAAAAAAGAATATAGATATATGGCTTGGAACAATATTTTCTTTTTCTGTTTTGGTTATTAATTTTAGGCCTACTTTGTCCTTTATCAAAAAAAAATTAAACATGCAAGGTCATACATCATGACGAAAATTATGAAAAGTAACAAGAAATGAAATTTTGGAAAAATGCACCTAGAAGGATAACTGTATTTTTTAATCTAATATGAGAACTTTTTCTTTAAAATGGAAGCTTTTCCCATCATAAGTATATTGGAAAAATTCAGATTTGACTTATATTCAACTGACATTATTACAGTAAAAAAAGTTTCTGTAATCAATAAGAGACCATCATTACAGAAGTGTGTAATAACAAGGATTAACTTATGTCCTTTACCAAAACTTGGAATATAGTCATATAAGTTAATGATTCAACGATTCAAAATATCTTCAGTATAATTCTGTTTCATAACATCAAAAGCAAACAGACATTACTACATAACATTTTGTGAATAGTTTGACATTTAGTATTTTGCAGGCCTTTTACTGCTTCCGTATGGACGCCAATTAATTATTGAAGGCTTTAATGGGACCTGTAGAAGTTTAAATTTAACTTGTCATTTGGTGGATGGCTGTTTCATGGACAATCATACCACATCTATATTTAAGACGTTGATTTCACACACACAAAAAAGTGTGAAGAGGCAAATACAACAAAAACAATAGAAAACATGAATAGAGGTGATAATAGGGATGAGTATCATCCATTAAAATATGTATCATGATATATCAATAAAACACAAGTGTATCATGATACATATCAATAGGTATCATATTCTGGTTTCTTGACTTGATTAAGAATCTTCGTCTTAGTTATAGACCTTTTTGTATTTTGAAATATTCATATCTTTTGACATAAAGCATCTAGCTGTTTAACACACAAACATACATTTTCTTGTAATACATTTGGCTCTTACCACAGGATGAAAATGACTATTCCAATCAACTTTAATTTTTTTGTGCATGGTCTTAATTTTCACTGAATTGAAAAAATCGATATTCTGAAATTTTTTACTGGTGGACCAGATTTGTTAAATCGTATCACCATATATCGATATACTGGTATATCATTACATCTCTAGGTAGGAAAATCATCATTGATATTATTTTTCTTCTATAATTTATTCACAGCACCCTTTTGAAGAAGCTCTGAAATTAAAACATTTGATATGTAGACAAAAACATCATATTCATTGCAACTCATTAAGATTTTTTTCTATTTCCTTTCAAACAGAGGTATTGATTTTGGCTGTTAAACCATGCCTTTTTTGGGATGGAAAAATGGGGATATTCTTATTTTTTAATTTTAGTTATCCATTTCTTGTTGGATTTAGAATATTGTTACTTAAGAAGCTTATCATGCCATTAACTATCTCTTAGGGTAATTGAGTTATAAGGGTTTGAAAAAAGGCCATGACAGGTTTACCCATTAATTTGCATACATCTTCAGATATCTGTCCATTATTTCCATTTTAGTTGACATCTCTGAAACCACTAGGATAATTGGAACCAAACTTTTTTTGAATGGTTCTTGGGTCCTTCCAGAATTTTATCTTTGGTCAGTACCAGCCATCTGGTATGATGAAGAAAAGAAGTTGGTACATGTATTTTTAAAAATTCCTCTCCTTTGAAATTGTTGAGCAAATTAGAGCAACATTTTGATGGACTAGCCCTTAGGTGGTTCTCTTCCCAAATTGTATCTAGCATATCAACCAACCAACCAACCAACCAAGATGGCTGCCAAAGCTGAATTTAGTTTGAGAATGAGAATAAAATTTAAATTTTGCTTACTCTTTAACTGGACGGGAGTCACACAAAAAACTTACTTTGACTAGTTCAAGATACTTTCTGAGGCTCACGTTTTGCTCTACAATAGAGTATTTTCAGATGAATATATTATACTACTAATGCTAGGCCTAAAGTTAAATAAGTGAAGAAATACTATATATTCTTTATTTGTATATAATATTTGAAAATGTTCATACAATTATCAATAAGAAAAAGGCACCAAGGGTAGAAGTTTCTAAAAATTATGTAAACCCATTCTTCACATTTATATCTATTTGTTGTTATACTCAATGGTGAAATGTTGTTAGCAAGGGAAAATTTGTGAAATAAAATCCTACTTAGGTTTATTTATTTACAACTTTAAAACTTTGAAGTGGCAAAAAGCAAAAATATAACCCCCAACTAATATGGCCTCCATATCCAAAAGCACAATAATATTAATAATAATAATAATTATTATAATAATAAGAAATAAAAAAAAACAAGTGATTTTAACAGTTCATGCTAAACTTACCTTGTAATAAGCAGTTATATATTAGGGAGTGCATTTATTTCCCATGTGTTGAACACATTAAAGAGCTTGCATGAAACAGTGTTTCTGAGGATTTCTGTTATTTCAGTGTTTGATTGAAGTGAGGTAGAGCTATAATAAATTATTGACAGATTGTATATCATCATTCAGCAATCAAGTGTTATACCTTACTGTTTTACTCTACCTAATCACCCTGATAAAAAAATGAAAATAATTTTCTCACTTTGTTGCAGAACAAAATATCAAATACATAGTTGGTAACCTAAACCTAAACCTGGAAACAGAAGAAGAACAGACAACACAAACAGAAACCACACAGTCTATAACCACCCAGCCAGCAGAAACACAGTCTGAAATAACAGAGCCTGAAACCACCCAACCAGAAACAACACAGTCTGTAACCTCACAGCCTGCAGCAACACAGTCTGAAATAACAGAGCCTGAAACCACCCAACCAGAAACAACACAGTCTGTAACCACCCACCCTGCAGCCACACAGTCTGAAATAACAGAGCCTGAAACAACACAGTCTATAACCACCCAGTCTGCAACCACACAGTCTGTAATTACAGAGCCTGAAACAACACAGTCTGTCACCACCCAGTCTGCAACCACACAGTCTGTAATTACAGAGCCTGAAACAACACAGTCTGTCACCACCCAGCCTGCAGCCACACAGTCTGAGATAACAGAGCCTGAAACAACACAGTCTGTCACCATCCAGCCTGCAGCCACACAGTCTGAATTTACAGAACCTGAAACAACACAATCTGTAACCACCCAGCCTGCAGCCACACAGTCTGAAATAACAGAGCCTGAAACAACACAATCTGTAACCACTCAGCCTGCAGCCACACAGTCTGAAATAACAGAGCCTGAAACAACACAGTCTGAAATAACAGAGCCTGAAACAACACAGTCTGAAATAACAGAGCCTGAAACATCACTGTCTGTAACCACTCAGCCTGCTACCACACAGTCTGAAATAACAGAGCCTGAAACAACACAATCTGTAACCACTCAGCCTGCATCAACACAGTCTAGAGTAACAGAGCCTGAAACAACACAATCTGTAACCACTCAGCCTGCAGCCACACAGTCTGAAATAACAGAGCCCGAAACAACACAGTCTTTAACCACACAGCCTGCATCAACACAGTCTGAAGTAACAGAGCCTGAAACAACACAGTCTGTAACCACTCAGCCTGCAGCCACACAGTCTGAAATAACAGAGCCTGAAACAACACAGTCTGTAACCACCCAGCCTGCAGCCACACAGTCTGAAATAACAGATCCTGAAACCCCCCTACCAGAAACAACACAGTCTGTACCAACTCAAGCTGCAACTACTCAGACTGTAACAACACAACCTGAAACCACTCTGCCTTCCACAGGACCTGGAACCACCCTGTCTGACACCACTCAGTTTGCTAACACAGAAAGCACATATCACTCAGAGCCTGGAACCACTGTGTTGACACAGCCTACATCAACAGACATCACAACTTGGCCTGAAACCACAGACATCACAAGTCAGCCAGAAACTTCAGACATTTCCACTCATCCTGTAACCACAGGTATACATTTTCAGACTACAAATACAGATGTCACTAGTCAGTCAGTAACCACTGATAATACTAGTCACGATGTTACTATATCAACGACTGGTGCATCACAAACAACTGGAGATATTACTGCATCAGAAAGCTCAGCAGTGACTGCTATTTTTGATTCTACAATGAGTACTACTACTTATAGTTCAGTAACTGGAACAGATTTAAACACACCAGAAACAACAATGATAATGACAAGTGATTCAACTGAATATGTCACAGGTGGTACAACAAGTATGACCTCTGGTACAACTGGATCTGTTACCGATGGCATCACCATGATTATTGCCAATGGTACTACTGAATCTGTCACAGGTGGTACCACAGTGAGCATGACCACTGATAAATTTGGATCAGATGTAGATAATATAACCATGAGTATGGCCACTGGTACTACTGATTCTGTCACAGATGATTCAACCATGAGTATGGCCACAGGTACAGCTGAAGCAGCCACAGATTATACAACCCTGAGTACAACTATTGCTGAAACTGTTGCAGATGGTACAACCATGAGTATGGCAACTAGAACAACAGACTTTGTCACCAGTGGCACCGTGAGTATGGCCACTGAAACAACTGAATCTGTTACAGTTAACACAACTATGGATATGAGTAGTATTACAACAGAATCTGTCACAGATGGTACAACCCTGAGTTTAGCAAGTAGTACAACTGAATTTGTCACAGATAGGACAACCCTGAGTATGGCCACTGGTGCAACTGAATCAGTCACAGCTGGTACAACCATGAGTATGGCCACTGATACAACTGAATCTTTCACAGTTAGTTCCACCGTGACTATGGCCACAGGTACTGCTGTATCCAGTACAGGTGATTCCACTATGGATATCACTACTGGTACAACTGAATCTCTCACAGATGGAACCACCATGAGTATGGCCACTGGTACAACTGAATCTGTCACAGTTGATACAACCATGAGTATGACTAATAGTACAACTGAATCTGTCACTAGTGGTATCACCATGAGTATGGCCACAGGTACAACTGAATCTGTCACAGATGGAACAACCATAACTATGGCTACTGGTACAAGTGAATCTGTCACAGATGGTTCAACTATGAGTATGGGCACAGGTACAACTGAATCTGTCACAGGTGGTACAACTGAGATTATGACCACAGGTTCCACGGAATCCCTTACAACAATCACAACTATGAGATCATCTGCTAAATCTACAGAAATAGCAACTGTAGTTACAAGTGAGGTGACAGGGACAACAGAAGTAACAGTTGAAACAACAGTTGGTAAGTGTATTTGAATGTAAAAAAACATGTGAATGACATCATGTGACCTTAGTATAAACTGAACATCTGAGCATCACAATGTGGCTTTGATCTTTGAACATCTAAAGGTCACATTGTGACCTTGGTAAATACTGACCATCTTAAGGTCACCATGTGACCATAGTAAAAACTGAATATCTGAAGGTCACCATTTGATCTTAAGAAATAAAATAAATCTCACAACAAAAGTATAACAAGGCCTTCAAACCCACCAAAGAGCATCTTGGAACCAACAATATTGTCAAATAACCAACTTTTAACAAGACAGAGTTTATCAAATTTTAAGACAATAGAAACCACAATGATTTTTTTTTTCAGTAGAATAAAATTTCAACCTTTTGTATCCATGATCATATTTATTCATAACAGAAACCCTATATTTGTTAAAAATAGATCATTTATGTTTCTGTGTTAAAATATTGCATTAAACATTATGTATGTAAACTATTTTATAATTATGTTTTCAGCTACTGTTCCTTCAGCTGCGGCATCCAGTTCCCAGACAGTTATTGTTGTCATGGGTACCCTTATTCCAATCCTGTTGATTATCATTCTTGTTATCCTTGTAGTGTAAGTATTGATTCCATCTCATTATTTATCAACTGGATTAAATTTATTCAAAGAGCATCAACTTTCATACCCAAGTCTTTCAAAAATTTATTTGAAGTAGCTATACCATCAGTCAAAAGTTGATGGCTCATTTTAAGTTTTAATTTCATTCCCTTAACCGCAATACAAACTGTCTTTTATTAATCCTTTTTTAATAATATAAAAAACATTTAGCTTGGTTAAATAATAAACATATATTTATATGTGAATAAATAAGCTTTGACTTCTGGGTGACTGACTTTTTATGTAGAATAAATACTAAATTATTAAAATTATCTGTTAGCCATAAATTCTGAGTGGTGGCTGAGTTGTCTAGGTAGTTGATTTAAACTTATATGTACAGATCACTGTAGCCTATCATCTATTCAGTGTGAGTTTGCAGCTGACTCTGTACCAAACAAAAAAGAATGCTTTAGATTTGCATCACACCTGATAAGGTTTGTCTGTTACCTGCCTAAGTTTGGTGGTTCTCTCTGGGTACCCTGGCTTTCTCCACCAGTAAAACTGACTGCCGCCATATGACTGAAATATTGTTGAAAGTGGTGCTAAGCCCCAATCAAACCAACAAATAGTATACAGGAAATCTTACTGTCACCTGGTATTATAGTACAGAGTAAAACCAAGTTGCCAACTCACATTTTTTCTAAGTGTAATACATGATTTTTGACAGTTTTTATTCTGGAGGTTGGCAACTGAGGGAAAAAGTCACCTAACTTTTGGTGACCTACATCACCAGTTCTAATTTAAGGTGCCTGCTGCACCTTTGTTGCCTCTTTATTGTGTTCTGGCACCAACCATGACTACAACAATATGCTACATGTATCACATCAAGTAATGTTACTATAACATGTAAACTATCCGGCAAATCTTATCTAAGGCCCTATTCACACTAGGCTTAACTTAATCCGGATCAACTTAAGCCAGTATACAGGTAACCCTTGCGTTCACACTAGCGTTGGGGTTGTGGCTTAATTTAATCCGGATTAAAATTGAAACGTTGAAATCAATAGACCATAAGTAATGTTACTAATTATGATGTCATATTTAATCCACATTTTGCGTTCACACTACAGTTTAATCCGGATTAACTTGATCCAGATTAACTTAATGCGAATTAAGTTAATCCAGATTAAAACAAACATGGTGTGAACGCAATGTGACTTAATCAACATTTACCTGAGTTAATCCTGATTAACTTTTGTAGTGTGAACAGGCCCTTAATATAGTTTGCCTTTTTCACAAGGAATTTTTATGCAAGCAAAATAGGGCTTTCAAAAAATTGAATACCATTATTCATATATTTTTTATTATTTTTTTGTATAGCCATAAATGATGCTTACTGCTGAAAACTATGAGTGGCCATTCATGTCATTTGTGCGATTATATACGCATATATTACTTCTATTTACTTGTATATTGTCGTTATTTACGCGTATATAGCAGATATATACACGTTAATAATTTGCTCGCATATTTCTATTATATACGCATTTATATTAACAATATGCATGTATATTTCAACAATATATGTGTATATTTCAACAATATACATGTATATTTCCCCAATATAGGTGTATAAAGCAGTAATAACGTGTATATTGTTAATATATATGCATATATTTCTAATATATGCCTAAATTTTACCAATATACGCGTATATAACAACAATATACGCTAAATAGAAGTAATATACCTGATATTATCGCGCAATTGACATGAACGGCCACTCATAGAAAACTGTTGATCAACATAAAAGAACAACATAAGGATATCATTATATGTCATACTCTATTTTTAACAGTGTTCTTATCAAAAGGAAGAGAAGGAAGAGTGCTGATCTGTATCACAACGTACAGTTAGATGACTACAAAGCCTCCCAGCCCGATGGTTCTGTGACTGTTGTAAACGGTAATTTAGCTAATTTTACTGTAGCAATTTATCATTGTGTGAACAACTAACTTCACTAAATGCTCTCTTATTATATCATAAAATGAGGATTTTGAATAAATGCTGGAAAGACTGTATCCCTTTCCTTATTAGGATTTTTTATAAATTCATAAAAATTCATCTGTGTTCAAAATGCTTTTCTCGATTAACCTTTGTAAGGTATTCTATATATAGGTGACAAAACATTGGAAGTTCAAACTAAAATTTCATTAATTTGGAGATAATACCAAAATAAACGAAATTACAACTTGCACCATTTAAACTGTGTTTGTTATGTCGTAAATTTTGAAGAGATTTGGAGTTCAAGTTCAAACTGAACAAGAAAGGAAATAAGCCACTATCTTCTCAACATAATAAAGAAATAGAAACAATAGAGCATACATCATAAGCAGGGGGAAATGTTTTACTGTCACTACTATCACCACTTAGACCTACTTTATAAACAATGCTCAGTTCCATTTGAAAAGTGAATCTACTCTCTGTAAACCTCACTTATTGGAATGCATTTTTCAAAATTAAATGGTGGTATCATTTTTTAACCTCAATAAAATGTTGCAAAAAGATGTATCTTGATGAGCCTTTACAGAAACTATTTTCGTTTTTATACTCTTTTCAATGGTAAATGAACCTGGTGCAAGAGAATAGTCTCTGTGTGATTTACAATGTACAGTGTACCCTCGTTAAACCGCCACCTTTTGTTTCGGTGATTTTGTGGCAGTATAACGAGTTTGGCGATAAAGTGAGGGAGCATGAAAACCGGAAGTGAAAGTATGAAGTCAATGAAGCATGGGAAT
>JAULBM010347252.1:0-12301 GCA_032357055.1 Geukensia granosissima | reverse complement strand
ACACCGGGATAAAGCTAAATTTAGAAATTAGTGAAAAACCATCATTTTCTCAAAATGACGTAACGCCATTTTCAAACCTATTGAAACGACCAAATTTGATTGCAGTATATCATTATTATCAAATGTTTATATATATATATAAAATATATATAAAAACCGATGTAACGTTTCTTTTTTTGACTAGTATATTTTGCAGGAATATTTAAACTCAAAATATAAAATCCTTCTGTCCATTTGTATACTCTCTGATCGAATTTCTGTTTGAATGTCGTAGTTCGTCGGCTCCTGTTTTTGTCTTCTTTGGTTATCCTTTTAACACTTGTTAGGGGAGAGTGCTGTGATCCCACTTTACTATTTTAACCAAAACAAGTGTCTAGTGTGGCTGTCCAAAGTGATGAATTTTGGTCAGAAGTTTGCCTTTGTTCTAAATGTTTTTTGTCATATGTAATTTTATTATTTTCGGTATACACGTTTTATATTTTGAGGCGATTTAGAGCTTATCACAAGGAGTGATTTTCCACCGTTGATGAAGGCCTTGCAAAGACCTCTTGGTAGTTATATTTCCCGTTTCTGACGAATTGTCTTTTATTCCATATAGCCATTTATCGTTGAATCTTACACCACCACGCTTGTCCTAGATGGCATCCATAGCATTCATTTTTGAGATATGTGAGAACTAGTCTGACAACTTTATGTATGAAAGTTGCAAAGTAAACTTGAATTGCCTAGGGCGAAAATGTAAGCCAAACAACTGCGATAAAGTAATCAGTCGATATACCTACAATTCGTCGGATTTTGATGGAAACAACAGAAAGACAAGTGGGATATTTCCATTTTTTAAACTATGGAGAGTATAAAGTTGTTCAAATATACTGAACTGCATTAAAACGTCTATAAAATTGTGTCAACAACTGTACACCAAAGTGTCAGGTTCGAAGAACACTTAAATATAATATTACTACTCACTGTTGTTCGCCAGAAATGTTTAGCTTAATCTGGAGTAAAAATAATCACACCAATTATATCCCGGGGTTTAGATAAAAGCTACCAGTGTTGCTTGGGTGCTATAATTTCTCAACCCGCCTCGGATGGACACGTTACAACCATGCCCTTTATTTGTGAGAATGCCACGCTCTCAGCACGTTAAAGATCCATTTGCAACCGAGTGTTGGTTGGTGGGTAATTGCTTAGACTAAATTTTTCGAATCGAGCTGTCCCAATTTGAAATCCTGTCTGGCTTTACACCTAGTCAATACCTGTTATTGGCTTATTGTTAATTATTTGTTCTCGCCCTAAGTAAGAATGAAATTGCCGCTATACGTCAATCGATCAACCTTTATAATGAGCGAATCATAGATCTATGCAATTCCTAGACTTATTAGCAGTGGGATATTAATCTTTTGAATATCATTTTAAATAAGAATCGTTTACCAAAGGGAAACACGCTTCTGTAACGCCCGTCGTTTGAGACGGGACGTTTCATGGTCCGTCCGTCGTCAACACATCGTCCATTTTGAATCAACTTTGATCAATTTTCTAAAACAATTGGTCGATTATACATACTGATGAAAGAATTGGCCTTTTGAATTCAATTCAATTTTGATAGTATGGTTTTGTAGTTTCGATTTTTTTTTTTCTTGAATAGAGGGTTCCAGTTTCCACGCCCGAAATCGCTTTTATCAATGTCCATGGAATTTTGAAATTATAAGATAGTCTGTATATCTATGAACATGATATGGGCTTAGCCCTGTATGAACTCGGGGAAAGGAAGTCTTAGAACAGAAACAAAAATTATTGCGTGCTTTGTGCTTACATTAATACTAGTGCGGTTTTAAAACCATGATCGTCTAAGGAGTGGTTTACAGAAAATCTAATCTGTCATGCTACCCCGTAACTGAAACTGGAAATTTAAATTCCTGACGTTTAAATACCTAAGCAATGCCTCTACGAAACATGCAGAAGGACCGTCAGCCTATAATTATTAAAAATTCCACTCCTACGATCACGGATAATATGCAAGAAAAAATTAAATCATTAAAGTGTTTGTAGGTCAAGCAAAATGTATGTTTAAAAAATATAGGTACATTTATTGTGGTCGACTGTCGTATTATACACTTAAGCGCAGATACTAATAAGAACCAAGCCATATACATGGTAGAATGGTATTATTTGATCGAGATATTTACATTCCACTGTCAATTGAACAGTCCATACGTTGTTCACAACCTTGGATGTTTCATTTGAAGTACGAATTCGCGATCTTCTTGGATCTTTCAACAGTTATTTAGTACTCCTTATTAACAAAAAAAAAAAAAAAAAAATCCAATATTTATAGTTTTCAAGTTGTACCAACGTTCCATGCACATTTAATCATAGATAACTACTACTATAAAATCTCCAAGTTGTTTAGGGAAAACAATCGGACATATCAGAGTTCAGACGGAAATTACTAGTTTTTAAATGTTTTTGACATATGGTAATGATTTTGTACCGCACTTAGGTATATTTTCAATCGCCACTGGCAGACCTAAATGCACTTAAATACGAAAAGGCCTCGAAAAGTATATCACTTAGTAGATGTCCCTGCCGTCGGAATTGGCTTCTTTTGTTCTGTTTTGATCTTGGACTTCAAACGTTTTGGTTCTAATACATTGTGTACTACTGATGAGAGGAAATACTTTGACATTTACATATAGCACACCTAAATTCTCCACATTTATTCAACATTGGTAAACTTTGTGTATTTAGAGACCACTGGGTCGACACAACGACTGGTGGATTATGTCCCTGAAGTATTCACAAGCCGAGTTGTCAGACTTGTCTGATATAAAATTTTAAAAACAGTGTATTTAAGACATTAACTGCATTCGTTAAAATTCTAAAGCACTGAAAATACGACTTATTTTTGTTTGCTTAAGGTCCAGCGGAAAATATTTTATGCATATACAGAATGATAACAAGTTAAAGAGTTATCAAACCTACCGAAAGTAGGGAATGGGTGGGACCCTTCAGGGCAACGACTTTTGGCTGCCACTGGAAAACGGGAGTGATGGTAGAAATGAAAATTTATCCTTTGTAACCGCTTAAGCCTTCCAGTTTTCGAAGTCTATAAAGAGATCTGCATGGAGCGTTGCATTCCTCACACCCAATATTGTCCACGGCCAGGTTTTCCGTATCTTATTCTGGCAGTCCCACCGAAAGGGCTATTCCAATCTGCTACCTTGGGATCGCGCTGGGTCAGCTATGTGGGTCAAGCCTTGGAGACCGCTCCGGTGCTTAGCTGAAATACGATAAGGCCTCGAAAGGTTTAGCACTTAGTAGTTGTCCCTGCCTTCGGGTTTGGTTTTGAGTGCTTCTTTTGTTATGTTTTGATCTTAGAGGTTTTGGTTCTAATGCTGCTGATGAGGGGATATTCTTTAAATGTACATATAGCATACATATACCTAAATTCTCCATATTTTTTAACATTGCTAATTTTGTACTTGTTCGATACCTCCACTGGTGGGTGATGTCCTCGAGTATTCACCAGCCGAGTTAACGGACTTGTCTGACATAGAATTTGTCAATGTTAACAGAAATTTGCTTTATTTGTTAACATTCTAAAGCCAGCGCGAACCCCAGGTGGCGGATAAGGGAGGCCCTCTCGTTGGGGGGGTTGCCAGGTAATAATAAGGAAAGCCTGGCCGTTGACCATAGTGGGTGACGTGTTTGGAGAGTGCCACGCTCCTTGTACGTAAAAGACCCCTTTTGTAGTTTTCGAAAAAGAGTAGGTTAATGCCGCTACAAATGGCAAGTTTTTCGTCCCTACCAATCACTCCCTTTTTCCAGTGGCAGTCAAAAAATGTTGCCCTGTTGTATCACATCCCCGTTCCTTTTTCGATTTTTATAGTCCCGTCCTGAATATGCATGAAAGATTTGCCCTGGACGTTATAACCTGGCAGCCCCCCAACGAGAAGGCCTCCCCTGTCCGCCACCTGGGGTTCGCGCTGGGTCAGCTATGTGGGTCGGGCCCTGATGACCGCTCCGGTGCCCAGATATATATAGGAAGTATTTGTCTAAATAGAGATCTACATTTTTATATCAGGTCCAACAATATTTTGACGAAGTGTTAAATACATATGGCCCAAATATATTTTCGTCCAAAAGTAATGCTTTAAGTAATATCTTGAAACTAGATAGAATCTTTTGAGTAAAAAAATATCCAGTATAATATGTCTCACCAAGTAGGTGTAGTTCCCCAGTTTTAAATTTTGAAAGTATTAAAAAACAAAGAAAGGCCTATTGGTTCGACTAACTAGAAGATATTATGCATATATGTTATTTCATACATAATATTTATGTTTTTTTTTTTGTTACTAAATTGTACCACCATCCTCTTGTGAGAGCTTCCGTGAAAATAAAAGTTTCAAATGACATCAGATTCAGTTGTCTCTAAATAGAAATACTAGAGTCGTATCACAACATACTAGGAAAAGCATGCATAATAACATACTAGGAAAACCATTGATAAGTGGAATGAGTGCAGACTTTATAAAAAAAATAATTTTCTCCAGTAATGTATAACTTTATTAGAAATGCTGCTTTTGTGAATTAATAAATGTCAATATATATTTGATTGCATTGATATTTAATAATGATTCTTTATACATTTATATGTCTGAAGAGGATTTTTATTTCGTGTAATTTTGTTTAATGTAAAATATTTTCTATGGATATTATATTTTATGTACCTTAAAACATGATGCAAAAGTGCATGTAAGTTAAAGATCAACAGTACATTCAATTTTAATGGCCGTAAATCCACATTTGCTAAACAGATTAATTAGTGTTTAAGCAGAAAACAAAGAGCCTGTACAGTTCAGTAGGTGTTAGATGTATACCGTTTGCTTGATTGGTCTCATATGTAAATGTGATACAATATGATGTTAGAAGTATAACCCGAGATTCCAAGGAGCTGTAAGGACCCATCTGACCTACACGTATAAAACTGATAATGGTTCAACAAAAAGCAGCAAAATTTGGCTATCATTCTTGCGGAACAAAATTGGGCCATATTTTGTTTTGATATTCCTGTTGGTTTTAAAGATGTGTATATATATCATCAGCTGCTGCTGATCAATTTCTTTCTCATGTGCCCTTAAGTAACACCACTTCATCAAGACCTAACGAGGACCATCAAACGGTCATGTTTCAACCCATTTTGCGATTCTCTAGATGTTTAAGTTCGTCCAATAAGGTCTATATGTATTGTTAAACCTACTGGCAGCAGCCTTGGAAGATTATCGCATACGGTATATATCTATTGATAAACTTATCTGCAGCAACCTTGGAGGATTATCTCATAGGGTCTATATGTATTGGTAAACACACTTGCAGCAACCTTGGAGGATTATTCTATTGGGTATATATGTACTGATAAACCTACTGGCAGCAGTCTTTGAGGATTATTCCATACGGTCTATATGTATTGATAAACCTAGCAGCGGCAGCCTTGGAGGATTATTCAATAGGGTCTCTATGTATTGATAAACCTAATGGCAACAACCTTGGAGCATTATCCCATAGGATCTATATGTATTGGTAAACGTTGATTGATTGCTTGACTGTTGTTTAACGTCCAGTGGCAAATATTTCATGCATATTCAAGACGAAAACAGGTTAAACAATAAATCAATATGTAGACTGTCAGCAAGGGACCGGTAAGGGAGGGACTTTAAGACTGCCACTGGAAAAATTGTGCGTTGGATAGGGACGGAAAATTTAGCCTTGTAACTGGCCGCCTACTAACCACTCAAAATGAGCTGTTACAAGAGGTCTTCAACGTGCTTAAGACGTGGCACGGGGCGTCTCGAACGTCTCCCTCTTATAGGATTGTGAATTTATATATCCCCACAATCAGGGAAGCCCCTTTTAGGGGACTAGTGCCTCCAGGACTGAGATACCTAAGAGGAGGGATTGGTAAACGTACCTGCAGCAACCTTGGAGATTATTCCATATGGTCTGTATGTATTGATATACCTACCAGCAGCAACCTTGGAATTGGCACGGCCTGGAGATAGCTGGTGCCTATTCTTTCCCCGGCACAACCTTCGAGAAGGGGAGTACGAATATTTATACATCCCGCTCGAACTAACGGACGTCCCTTTAGCAAGAGTTCTACCTGCTGGCGGAGAAACCAAACGACCTATTTCTACACCCGACCGCCCTCGGGGGGAGTAACTTTGGAGGATTATCCCATAGGGTCTATATGTATTGGTAAACCTACCAGCAGCAACCTTGGAGGATTATCCCATAGAGTCTCTATGTATTGTCAAACCTAACTACAGCAACCTTAGAGAATTATTCCATAGGGTCTTTATGTATTGATAAACCTACCAGCATCAACCTTGGGAGGATTTTCCCATACGGTCTATATCTACTGATAAACCTACCAGCAGCAACCTTAGAGGATTTTCCCATACGGTCTATATCTATTGATAAACCTACCAGCAGCAACATTGGAGGATTTTCCCATACGGTGTATCTATTGTTAAACCTTGGGGGATTATCCCATAGGGTTTATATGTATTGGTTAACTTTGAAGGACATATCGGCATTAAGCACTTACTTAGCAGATTATTAGAAATGAATATACCATGATTTTTTTTTCATTACATAAGGCAAATGTCTAGCCATCTTTTTCATATAATTTGTTGTGTTCAAGCTCAAAGGTTTCTGTCCTGTGTTCTGCATTATTCTTACCATGGTCTCGTCTGGCATCTGGCCTAAGGATTTTGTGTTCCCCTTCGTATCTCAGACTTTCTTCTAAACTGACAATGTTACTATGGTATGCACAGTGGAAAAAGTGCGAAGTTTGATTTTACTTTCAACTGTTTTCAAAAAGTCGTTAGTATTTTTCACCATACAGTTCAATGGTACATCTTTTCCCCACTTGTTACCATATTACATGACGGATTGACACCAAAGTATCCATTGAACCAGTTATCTAACATGTAGCGCTGTTCATTTGGTTCTCAAGAAGGTAACTGAATGTATTTTCCAAAGTGTTCTGTTTGTTGTCATTGTGGAAGACGGATCTGCACCAAGCTGACATGTTGTCAGACATTGCACATTTGTGGTACATTTATGGTAATTTACTTTCTTTAATTCCATTCAGCGGTTCTCAAAAACCTTTCGAAATTGGAATTGTGGATAGACGACAGACGACCGATGCAAAGTGATGGCAATAGCTCAAAACACAATGAAGTCGGATAAGCTTAGATTTAGAGGTTAAAAGTTTGACTGGAACTAACGCCAACACTTTGGATATATTAGGATAGAAGTAAATGATATCCTGGATTAAAAAAAGAATTCAAAGGTACCAAAGGGCCAAAAAGAAATCTTTAAATCAGAAAAAGACAAGACCGTGGTAAATCTCTAACAATGTTGATAGACAAGTGACTGTTGATTTCGTTTTATCGAAAATTGTCGCAGTGCATCGAATTCAAATTGTATTTTTAATGATACATGATTCATTGATTAATAGATCGGTTACATTAGATTAAATTGATTGATTGTTGGTTGCTTTACGTCCAGTGCCAAATATTTCATGCAAATTCAAGACGAGAACAATTTCAACAATTTATTAAAATTATGGAAAGAGGAGGTGTGATGAGACACAATAGCGAATCGGCTTTTGACTAGCACTGGAAAATAGAGGGATAGTTAGAGACGAACAACTTAGCTTTTTCGCAGTGGCATCATCCTTCTCTTTTCAGAATTCTACAAAAGAGATCTTTTAGCTGCATGGAGCGTGGTATATTCTCCACACACGTCACTAATTATGGTTAACGCCCAGGCTTTCCGTCCTAGTTACATTAGATTTTCGGATGTAAATTGACCAAAGCATCTGTTTTGTTTGAAGAACAAATCTATCGAAAATTGGAGTATGTTCAATTCTTGACCCCCGCGAAATAGGCCGTTTGGCTTCTCCGCCTGCAGGTAGAACCCTGCTTAAGGGTCGTCCGTTAGTTCGAGCGGGACGTATAAATACTCGATCTCCCCTTCTCAAAGATTGTGCCGGGGAAAGAATAGGCACTAGGTATCTCCGTCCTTGAGGCACTAGTCCTCTTATAGGGGCGTCCGTGATTGTGGGGGATGTATAAATTCACAATCCGTCCAGAGGCAGACGTTAAAGACAGCCCGTGTTTAGGAAATGTCACGTCTTAAGCACGCTAAAGAACCCTTGTAACAGCTCTTCTTGAGTGGTCCGTAGGCGGCCAGTTACAAGGCTAAATTTGCCGCCCCTATCCCATCCGCAATTTTTACAGTGGCAGTCTAAAAGTCCACCCCTTACCGGTCCCTTTGTTACAGTCTACATATTGATTTATTAAATAAGTTGTTTTCGTCCTGAAAATGCATGAACTATTTGCCACTGGACGTTAAACAACAATCAGTCAATCAATCAATAAAGATAGTCATGCGTCATTATGAGTAATGGGGCGGAATCGTTACCCTGTTGGTAACAACGGTTGCGTACGGTTACGCAACCCTGTGTCCTGTACTCTCCCAACAGGGTTACGAACCGGACAAACATATTTGTAAATTGGCTGCATTGCAGTGACTTGATATTACAGGCTTTTGTCGGAATAGATGAGCCCTGCCTGCCTGGTGATGCTACACATGCCTCGATGCGTTGCGCTTTCGACAGCATGGACTAGTCTTGTCAAAACTTAAGTTTTTTACATTTAAACCTTTTTTTTGGTAATATGTTTGGTAACATTTTTTATTCAGCAACAAAAACCTGGCGGTGTGCATAGCTGGGATTTCGGTATGCAAATATGGCCCTATGGTTGGCTATAGATGCTTTCATTAACTTTAATGTCTTTTTTAAGGATGATGGGCTACGCTCAATAACATATCGCGCTGCATCTTTGTCTTTGCATTATTTAGAAAAGCTTCACTTCCGATCTGGTCAATGATATCATTTTCGCAACATCCATATCCGTCCATGACAATAAAATGAACTCGTTCGGCGAATTCTTCCGATGATTCTGCTTGCTCTTGCTGTCGTACATACTGCAGATGCGGATACAGGCCCTCCTTCCGGTAAAAACGGCGTTTCAAAGATTTCCTCGGATACTTGTAATTGTCACCCAGCTTAATTTCGCGAGTGAATTCAAGGGCAACATCTGCAAAAAAAAGTCTAAACTTCGGCAAACTTTGTTCTAATCGGCCAATCCAGTGCGCTTAAATTGTAAGATTAATGCCTCCTGCAGGAGAACCCCTACCGCTGAAAACTTGCATTTGAGGGAGTTGTGGGCTCCAACATCGATCCCGACGTCCAGAACCAGCTCCTTGTCATCTTGAATATTCCCGATCCATTGATGATTGATTGATTGTTGGTTGCTTTATTAGCGTCCAGGGGCAAATATTGCATGCATATTTAGGACGAGAACAAGTTTAACAATTATCAATATCGAAAAGGGGGTGGGATGGGACACAACAGGACAACAGTTTTTGACTGCCGCTGGAAAAAGGACATGATGGTAGGGACATAAATTTAGCCTTTTGTAGTGGCATAAACCTACTCTTTTTCGAAAACTACAAAAGGGGTCTTTTACGTGCAAGGAGCATGGTACTCTCCAAACACGTCACCCACTTTGGTCCACGACCAGGCATTCAACCTGGCAACCCCCAACGAGAGGGCCTCACCTATCCGCCACCTGGGGTTCGCGCTAGGTCAGCCTTATGGGTCGAGCCCTGAAGAATCAGGTAAACTTGAATCCCCACGCTTCCGTCTTACTTTACGGCGTGACCTCAAGCGGTCTACTGAAGAAAATGGAGCAATTTGCCCCAGCATGGTAGATGAATTTTATCTCTGTGTATTCCATATATTTAATTCGGCAGATCCTTGCCAGGCTGCAATTTAGGTGTAACAAATGTTGCAATTGCCCCGAGGTAGGAGACCGGATTCGGAGATCATTGATCTTCACATGGTCATCAATCAATCTGTGTAGTAAGCTGTATGGTTCCAGTAAGGGGTCCAGAGACCTCCTCGTTGTACCCATGACCTCTCGTGATGGTGTAACTATAATACTGTGGGTATGGTACCGGATATCATAGCCTTCATACTACTGATTGGTTGCTCTGTGACAATACTTCCAGTTTGACCACTGTGGTTGATGCGAGTCTGTATTAGTGTCATATATAAATCTTAACTGGTGGTAGTTGCTGTCTTCGTGACAATACGGTAAGGATTCAGTAACATAGCTCTTGTGCGCATTTGTCGAAGTAATAGGATCTTTCACTGCAACTGAAGACTTCCCATGGGGGTTAACAGTTTGTTTTGAATCGACAAAAGCCGTTGTACTAGTTTGATTTCCTGTAACATTCTTAGGCTTTATATGTGTTTCAATGGAGGTGATTTGGCAGATTTGTTCTTTCGATCCACCAGATGGCTACATTACTAATCAGGTTTTATTGGACTGTGTCCTTAAATTCTACTTGTGTACCATCTTCAGTCTCAAGTTTTGCAGCCTTTTTGTCAGATCTGATGACTGCGCATTAATACATAAGCACATGCGATATTGACATCTGGTGGTATTGTTTTAGATGCAAGTCCAACCACATCACTTTGTAAACGCTCGCTATTAGGTCCGCAAACAAAAAAAGTTATGTCGACGTTTGTCGTCATAATTCTCTTTTTATCCGGTTCTTGCAGACTTAATTTGTCATCTTCCAATTTGTCTTCGGATTTGATGATTGTCGATAGGACAAATCCCGAGAACCTTCGAGATTCCGATCATTATCGGAAAAACATTTGCTTGACTGTACTTGATAAATGTAACGTCGGAGGTAAATTGTAACTCGACATTATCATGATACAGAAATATAAATATGTTGATATATAAATATATGTTGCCGTTGCAAGCAACACAAAATGCCGTTCAGACAAGACATAATGAAAAAATGAAAAACATTGATCTTGAGAAAAAAAAAATACTCCAAATTAAGCCATGTAATGTTGAATACGACAACATCATTCAAGATGACCTTGCCAAGTCTCTTATTCCTTTATACCATATCCCAACGCCAGAAATAGTGACTGACTTGAATTTTCATATCACAGTTTTCAAATCAAATAATTGTTTCTAATGAAAAGTATATTTTGATTACCCGTTTTGTATCTATATGGGTTTCAGCTAATGCTCAAGCCTTTGAACTGTTTAAATTTCTAGATCCCATTATTTTGTTCTTTCATTTAAATATATGTTTATGGAAGAAAATGTGTGTGTGTCAGTGGTATTACAGTCAGTTTCCACAATCGGGAATTTCATTTTAAATTCTAAAAATTTTGAAAATTGTGTAAAAAACAAAGACTTTTTAGAGGTAAGAAAATATTCCCAGGAGACTGTCAGAATGCAGGCTTTGCACCATTTTCCCCAGAGCGTCTGGGGCGGCTCAAGCCCCCCAGCACTAAGAGCTTCGCAAGTGTTTCTCAGAAAGATCTCACTCATTTCACTTCTCAAAAACTTGATAGCCCTGATAATGTCGAATATATCAAAATTTCAGAATTGATTTCCATGGTCGACGTCGCCACTATCGTGCTCCGAGTGAATCACGATAATGAAAAGAAAAAACGCTGAGTAAAATTCAAATAGCTTAATACCTGAAACGATATGCGTGTTATCACTTATATATCTGGGCGAGCAGAAGACATTCCCATTTGTCGACGTCATCAGATTGTGTGAGTCTGGTCAAGTGGTAAAAGGGTGGGAACCACATCAGCTAGCATTTAATCTCGAAATTTTATTTTATAGCTCAAAGGATTGATTGATTCATTCATTCATTCATTCCTTGTTGCTTAAAGTCAAGCGGCAAATATTTCTTGCATATTCAGGACTGAAACAAGTTAACAAACAATAAATCAATATGTAGATTTTGAGCAAGGGACCGACAAGTAGGCACTCTCGAACTGTTGCTGGAAAAATTGCAGGTTGAATAGGGGCAGAAAATTTAGTCTTGTAACTGGCTTACTACTAACCACTCAAAATGAGCTGTTACAAGGGGTCTTTTATGGATCGCCGAATATATATTCAAATAATTCTACCTATCTTCAAATAATTAGAGATAGGTACAATTGAATTAAAGATATCTTCAAATAAATTGTACCTAGGTACAAAAAAGCCCAAACAAAGATATCTCATTAAAGATATCTTTAATTCAATTGAAGATAGATTATTCGAACCCAACCAAAAAATCGGATGTCTTTAAACGAACCAGCCTTATCGCCCATTTAAAGTCACTGATGTTCTCAGTC
>JAULBM010347241.1:0-12301 GCA_032357055.1 Geukensia granosissima | reverse complement strand
TTGTATTCATGACAGTCGGAAGATATCCATTGTCATCTGTGAAATGGATATTTCGTACCGGTCAACCAAGTCATGATTTATATCCATAGTTCTGTATTTAATTTTCTAATTTTAATTATTGGTTTTATATCGACATAATTGCTTTGCACTCTGGTTGGACTGTCGACGCAAAAATATGATCATTCTAAGAACCTGCAAAAAAACAATAAATGAAGTAATTACCTGGGTATATGTTTATATATTATGTTTCAGATTGACAAATTATTTAGTCAAGAATTTCGTAACCACAAATTAATTAAAGCATAACATTTTGGTATAAATTTTATGCACTTGCAATCATCTGTTGAAAACTGAATATCACATCCTACTTTTTACTGAAACGTAGAAAATAAAGCTCGTAAATTTAAACTAAATCCACATACTTCTTAAATTCATCTTAATACACTTATCCGTAAAGGATACATCCTCTCAACATTATTATATGGTTTTTACTGGTAATAGTATTGATTTTCATGTTAATAGCTTAATACTGAACCTACCATTGTAATTAGTAATCTGTTACATGTACTTTTTTTAAATAATATTCAGGTAGATCAATGTTATTTCGCAGACGCGATTTTTTATTTGGGGTGTTATAGACCTTTTCACAAGGAGTGGTATTTCACCTTGTTGAAGGCCCTGTGTAGACCTATAGATTTGTAAATTACTCTAGTTTTCTCGTGGTTGAAGTGCAGTCTCTCTGACATTTACCCCATATCTTTTCATTTTCATATTATTCTTATAAACGTTTCTCCTTTCTGTCTATATATATTTTAAACTGGCATTTCCACAACCCAACGTTTTCTTTGAGTTCTGATGATATTTCAACACTAAATCTAGTTGAACTTTTTTCCGTAGATACCATATTGAAGAAAAACCTGTTTTCCTGATCGGTTGCTTTCGGGTTTTGAATTAGCAGACAGCAACTGTATTTGCTCTTTCCAGGTTGATGCTATTGTTTTATCATGTATTACATTTAATTGTTTTGTTGTGGTGCCTTTACAGCTGTCCATTGTTGACTTCTTTAGTTTTATATTGGACATTTATTGGACAATCACATAACAATATTTTTTTTCTATTCCAATGATGAATTGCCTTTTCGCTCTATATCAAAGTAAAGATGTATTGAAATCTTGTTTTGTCCGTGAAGGGATCGCTGTTTTACTTGTTAACTGTGTAAACAGTAAAACCGATGTCGTTGAAGTAAGTAAGTTAAATTTTGAATAAATGTACAATTACAAAACACGACTTTGTTTCATAGGAATGACAGAGTGTTCTATAAATACATGCTTTACGTGGAGGGTGTCGCCCAACCGTCTAACATTGATATGTAAAGTAAATGACTTGAAACACACGGTGTCGATACTTGATCCGTCTAACAATATTCAAGGACAGTGTATTCCACAATATAAAAATGTTATGTGTGATCCATATTATTACAACGTTACAATATCACATAACCGAACAACAAAGGAAACCATATGTCAAATAACAGGCGAAATAAATGACCGTGTAAATGGTAACTGGACATGTCGCCATGGAGAAAATAGGGATGTATCAAAAGTCAAAGTCACAGTAATGAAGAACGAAGGTAATATTATTCACAACTATTTACAAGAAAAACTATGACATCAAAGAAACCAATTTCACATTTTGAAAAGGTTTTCTTATTTCATTTAACAGATATTACTTATTTTAAATTGACACTGGCTTGTTTTTAAAATGAAAGTCTTGAGTTTGTTCGATCAGCCTCATGAAGTGATTGATCAATACGGAAATTTCGTTTCTCAAATGATATTCTAAAAGGAACTCGAAGATATCAAAGGGGCAGACAGAAATCGTTAAGTCGGAAAAGCAGAAAATTCCATGGCCAGCAAAATGAAACGATAGGCAAACATAGTACACAAAATTACATTGAAAATTAAAACTGGAGTAACACGAACCCTACAAAAACCAGGGTGAAACAGATACAGACTGATCGAAAAACAGCCAAAGATGTGGATAACAACGGGATGAAATGTCCGTAACTGCAAGTAATGGGCTTTCCTTAACTGATGACGAAAACTCAAACTGTTTTGTGCTGTGCAATATTTCGATAAGACAAAGGAATTAAATTCTGCATTTGAAAACACGAGATAAAGGAGCATGATTGTTAAACAATCTTTTTGCTATACGGAAATACATGTTGATGCATTCCCTGTCTTAGTAGCTTGTAAAGGAGCGTGCGTGTGCATTTCAACGGACAGTTAATTTGTTGTATCAGACTTTCAGTGCTTTGATTTTTAAAAATAAAATATGCCTTCAGACTTATTAAAAAATAGTCATATGCAAATATTTAACAAACCCTTAAGTATGACTTTCTTATTAATGGAATGTCATAGTGACATATTTGATAAGAGTATCTTCCCCTTTCGCAAAGATGTTTAAAACGTTATCTATAATTTGACGCTCAAATATGATACTGGTATTACGCATTATGTGCTCAAAATTTAAGCGAATATCACTTTCTCATTTTGTGTAAAATTGACATTCCTATTGAGAGAGAAAAATACTATCCAAATGGATGGGTTACTTTTTATTAAAAAAAAAGAGTTAAAATTACTTAATTCGAAATTAAACATTCTGTATTATGCACAAACATTTTTGAAACATTGAATTTAAGCGAAAATAAGGAACCGATCATTTGACTTTCTTGGAGAAGGGGGTTTGGAGTTGCGCCTCGATCCAATTGATTTTTTTACCAGCTAAGCAGATGAGAACACCCGCGGTTTATTCTATTGTTTAATACAATTGCAATCTAAAGAAAAGAAAGCATTTTTAAATTTAATGACAAAAATTCTTTAGCTTGGTTTTGCATAGTAACAATATTTTATTGCTTTTTTTATAATATTGTTATGATTTAGTAAAGAGTAACATAGGAGATTCAAGTGAAGGCCGTGGATACCAGAATAGAACAGAAAGTACTACTGGTAAGATATTTGTACACTTTCTGTTATACAGTATTTTTTTCAATATTTATGACAAAACGAATGGTTCAACTATATGGAAACTATTCATTAAAATACACACAACAGTCGTGACCAGGAATTTATTCTTAAAAGATACTTCCACCTTGAATTTTGACCTTGCCGTAAAGAAAAGAAAAATATTTTGTTAATATACCTGAAAAGACATGAAAGGATGTTGGAATAAAATAAAAATCTATAGCTAAAACTGTAAGTATATTCACAATTTTATCAATGTTTAAGAATGGAGAGATAAGAATACAGCAAAAGCATAGCTTGTGTACGGAAGAACAGCACTTAACAGAAAACAATACCATCCTATTAACTACGATTGCGCACAAAAGTTTAATCGCTCTGATATAAATGACAGATTAAACAGACATTAATTCTTACTTTTAATCAAATAAAACGGTAATATTTATTGACAATTTTTCCATAATATACAAAATTATATTATCTGTAAATCTGGCAATACGGGGACAAGCATCATTATGTATTTGTGAATGACTTTTCGTTATGGGACATTTATTGGTTGGAAGAGATACATTGATGATCGCCCTGCTTCACTTAAAATGCACATGGTAGACGTCTATTTGTTTTAATATAATACTTAGTCTACTTTGTCGGAATTTCGTCTTTCCTCTGTATTGGATCTAATGCTGCAGATCAGAGTTTATTTCTTTAATTGCATGTATTAAATCACAATATTTATATAACATTAATCAAAATTTATTCATACAATAATATCCAAGGAATGAACTAATTTAAGCATGTAAGCACGATCAAATAAAAACCCTTAAATATGTATTTCTTGTTTTCTTTTTTTAAAGATATCCGATGCATTGAAGATGTTTTGTGCTTTGCTATAATAAGCTTTTTATCGTCACACCTGCTGTGTTTTCTTCTGTTTTCTTTTGTGGACTGCAATATTGACGTTATGGAAGGTGAGTCAGTTTCATTAGGAAACAGATACTTACATGTATGCCGACGTTAACGTTTGAGTATTTTGCTTATCATAATCTTTTGTACTTTTACGGTGTTGCCCGCGACACATGGGAATCATAACCTTTCGAAGCAACTGTTCATACTCATTTTTTTTAAGAATTCTTGGATTCCAAGCCTTTGTTCTTTTGTTTCGTTTTTTTTTTTTTTTTTTTATCTTTTAGTTTGTTTCGAATTTGTCATATCTCATTGGACATTGCTACCCTGGAAAGGCCCATTTCGTTACAATCAAAAGAAAACTTTTTGAAGATCACTTTTCTTTTGACAATTATTTCTATACTCTATGTCAGAGTCTATTGAAACGGGTAAAAGGGTTAAAAAAACTGTCCACCGTATTCTAATAAAATAGTCCTCAATTTTTATATTGAAAAAAGTGCAAACAACTCGCAGTAATACTTTTTAGCCAGCACAATGTTTTTAAGCTGCGCCGAGATCTTAATTCTCTACGGGGATATTACATTGTAAAATCATCCATTTGTACGCCGGAAGTGGTTTTTTGCACTCGCCAGCGCGAGACCGAGAGTACACATTGTCCACATTGTGTAATTATTAAATAATTAAACTAGGATTGATCCTGCAAAAAATGGTTTGTGGCGCACCTGAATCGAAATTTAAAAGTAAATCGCGAGAGAAGGTTTAATCAAAAAAAGTGTGCGAGTTTTAAATTACTTCATCTAGATCAAACTCCCGCAAAAAACGAAGATGGCCGACCCTCAATGTTAAATCTCCGTAGAAAAATTCAGGGGCAGATAATAGTTTGTAAAACGTTATTACATAGTGTAAAACATGAACCGTTAACTGCGGGATAATTCTTTCTTTTGATTAAAAATAAATACAATGGCGAAAACGCATATTTAATTTAATATAGTTCGAAAATCCCACTCCACAAATTTCCTGACATAGAGTAATATACTGTTTAGACAGTAGAATCATCATTTGTGAAAAGTACTTTCTGATTTTTTGTGAGGATTCAGTGCATCAGACAATTGAAAATTAGCTGTATTGATTTCATAAATACATTGCTGATAGAAAATATTCAAAAATTGATATCACAGCTAAGCTCACTATCTTTCCTCTGTTAAACGTTGTGAAACGCACTTTTCGTAGACAGAATCTAGAGTTGTTTGCCGTTACCGAAGGCTCTTTTGAAACTTAAAGAGTGTTGATAGACTAATAAAAAATATATTCATTGATGACATCAAAACGAAGTGCGAAAAAGTAAACCTTACTTCAAAACATTCCATTGCAGGTTTAATGAAGAAAAGTCAATGTGTAATTAAATGCACAACAGGTATAACATATCATTTAAATTATACTGCATAACTACCTATTTTAATAAAATACGTCAAGTGTTCAACATGTTCAATGATGATGTTTATGCGAAAAAATGGCTTTGCTTACATTTTTGTATGTCATTGACTATTGTATTGCATTTGAAAAAAGTTCAAAGATTCTGAAGATGTCAGCGCAAATGACATTATTCTGTTTGAAATGACTGCGAAAATTAAAAAAAAATTGCAAAAAACTGTTCGAATGTCATGTCACCTCTATTTCGAACATGCTAAAAAGACAAAGACTGACAAAGTCCAGGGAGTCATGGCAAAGACGACCAGAACAGGAAAACAAAAAACTAAAGATTGGGCAAAACAAAGGCTATAAAAGCAACGTGTGAACTCTGGTCTGGGAGGGTTAGAAGCCCTCTATATTTTTGTATCCAGGTGTCATTCATCATCACACATCACTAATATGCTCTCGTCCTGAATATGAGATATTTTCCGCTAAGCACGTTAAGGACGTTAAGCACCATTCAATCAATCAATCAAATCAATCAATACTTTCCTGATTTCACAATTTTAAATACCTGCATTCGTCTGCACTGTATTATTTTAATGAATGTAGATATGATTTTTGCTTATCATATAAGGAATTCGAAGATAACAAAGGGGCAGACAGAAATCGTTAAGTCGGAAGACAGACAAAACCATGGCCAACAAAATGAAACGAAAGACAAAGACAGAACACACAACACTACTGTAACACTGAAAACTAAAGCTGGAAAAAAACACGGGTTCGAAGTCCAAGACTATTCAACTGAAAGTACTTATCACACAGTTAATATATCTAGAGCATAAGGGCCAATATGATATAGCGGTAATACATATTTGGTCAATATGTCCCTCAAGAGGTGTCACTATCTTATACCCGATGATAGTGTGGTTCGAGTTCAGTAACAACATAACTGTTTGATCAACTGTATAGTTTCGACAGCAATATTCCCATTATTCAATATTATACATATATTACTTCTAGTGATCAGAAGGAAACTTGTACTAAATTCCTAAAAAAATCTTACATGTAATGTTAAATATAAAGGTCAAATACATTAACCCTTTCTCCAATTAATATTGGTTAGTGGCAATCAGGGTAAAATACAATTTTTTATGTTATAAAATATCATTCCTATTTCCAATGTTACCAAACAAATATCAAGTAAAAGAATGTATGTTTAAAATGAATTTTTGTCAAACATTACAGCTTACAAGAGAATATTGTTAGTTGTTGTCACTGTTATATATTTTGGTGTATTGGCATTGCTTGGATTGGAAGACAATAAAGCTTGTATATGTAAGTTTAAACAATTTGTTCAATCTTCTATTGTTTTGTCATAACATCTTAAAATTTTATCAATTTAAGTAGACGAGCGATAAACTTACATTTTTCCCGTTGTCATTTAAAATTTTCGAATTTTTGAATTGCTGAATTAACAGATATCCCTACAACTCAGGAAATGGTTTATAACTTTAAGGCACTCTTACTTTGTCGTTTTCAGAGGTGAGATGAATGGGTCCTCGTGACGACATTAAATAATTTTCACACTAAACAACTCCTAAAAAATTATTGTTTTATCAATGCTCAAACGGCCAAAGTACATGTAACATATGTTATTATAAAAATGAAGATTTTGGGTAAATGTCAGAGAGACTGCACTGAAACCACGAGAAAATAGATGGAAGATACGAATAAGAGGTCTCCACAGGTCCTAATATTATCCATATTTTAAAAATATGTCTTTTGTTCAAAGGATGTCCAAATAGCATTACCTGGCTGTACTCTAAACAGAGTCGGATCATTAGGTTGACAAGATGGATATGCTTCCTCCAGTTTTTTATTATATCTGAATTTTAAATTATATACCATTTTTAAATTGAAATGTGTTCATACTCCTCAAAAGCATATTCTGAATGTATGAATGCTTTCCTGAAAAAACATCTTCGAGTTCCCAAATATTTTCACAAAAACGTCATGGTGCTGAAGAAAAAATTAACAGATATTAAGCGTTTATATCCAGATAAAAATTCCACGAACTTCTCCTATTGTGTCAAACATTTTTATAATGTAGGCAAGTATCTATATTTAACATTGGATATTATAGTAGCTTAAGATTAACATTTAAAATGAACCTCAAATTATTTGACTCAAAATATTTATGATACAATTTTTCAAGGTTGAATATATGAACGGAAAAAAACCAAAGGTCAGAAAATGGGCCAGATATTGTATATTTTGGCTTGCTTTATGTACGTTTCAATAAGTATCTCCCATCATGAGAATTAAAACATGTACATAGGAAGTCAGATGCCATAAAATAATTACGTCATGGACGTCACCATGCGAACTAAAGAAAAACAGAGTAAACATCTCGATGGATATTATCGTTCACATATAGAAGATAAAAGATGGTTTTTATATGTGTATCTTATTGGTAAACATGAAACATGAACATGCATGAAAATCATCAAATAATGTTTTACAGAAATTTGCTTATTTGTTTCAATTCGAAATCACTAAATATATGGAAAGGCTTTGAACCGTATTGTAGTCGTTGTTGTACCTGCCTCTGGGTGTGGCTTTAGGTTTCAATTTGTTTGATTTGAGTTTGAACCTTGGAATTTTGTATCGGTTCTCATGTAAATGATTAGATGAAATGTAAATTTATCAAGTCAAAATTGACAATATCTATTCAGCAATAGTAAACTAGGATTCATGCATCTGCTGGTGGATCAGAGGTACCGGAAGGTATTCTCCAGCCCAGTTGTCAGAATCATCTTACATGAAAATAATCAAATAATGTTTTACAGAAATTTGCTGCATTGTAGCAAGTATTGCAAGTTAATGAAATATTTCGTAACGTATTGCAGATAGTAATTGTCCTTCCTGCTGCATTTTGCTTCCTATTTCGATTTATTGGAAATTGAATACTTCTTGTACTATGTGAGTGATTCATCTATAAGAAGACCACAAATAATTAACTGTGATGTTTTCTCTAGGGGCTTTTTCAATAAATGACTGAAAAACAGACAAAAATCAACTTGTTTAAAATACAATTGCAAGAATATTTTTGAATATTTACAACATAGAACTGTTTGTAAAAGAAAAGTGCAATCTTAAGTATACTTCAAAATGATATTTGTCCACTTCGAAACTGATGATTCTAAATGCACATCTTGTTGCATTCTATTGCCTCTCTTGATATGCTATTTTTTATAATTTATTTGATTATTTTTATTAACATTTCACTACACTTCAGAAACAAAGGATTTTGTTTCATCAAAGGACATGCTAAGCTGTATCCTTATGTTTTTATTTTTGAAATAGAAATACAATGTAATAATATGAGTGTTTTATAAATTGAGTGTTTCGCATTGTACAAGTCTTGAATAAATCCCTTAAATTAATCTTCTCGATTCTCATAATGCAGTATTAAGAGGTTTTTGTAAATTTCGGATTTTTTTGTACATGCTCTTAGTCTTCTTCCACTCATCTGGAAAATGGTAACCATTGTCGTTTTCCATTTAGACGTTTTTGCTCAATGGGAAAGTGACCTTTAGACACTGAAAAATATTTAGATAGATTTTATATCTAATTGCGTATATCTATACGTAATGTCAGTAAAGTACTAGTAAGCTTACCGGTACAAGAAATGCAAAACTTTAGACATTGCTGGAACTTTAATTTTTCACAAAAATCATCAATTTACTAATGGGCAGAGGACATACAATAACACCATAGATGTTTATAACACCAAATGTTGTTGCCAGGTAAGATAGTTTATTTTCTTTTTAAATCCCCTTTTTAGATTTTGTGATTGATGAAATGTAATATTGTTCTTTTACATAACTAAATTTCTAACAAGTATTAAAACGGGCAACTTTTTTCCAGGGCGATATCTAGCAATAGGAATGAGTGCAGTTGTTGGTTTCCTAACTAATGTCGTATTTCTACAAACGGAAGGTAATAAGCAAACAATAAATATCAACGTTAGACAATGATAAATTCTAACTTGAACGTCGTCTACCTCTTTTGTTAGATTTCAGTAAAACGATAGAGAAATGAAAGATTTTTTTCCTCCTTACGTTCTTGTATTTTAACGGAAAGTCTCAATTCCTCATTTCTGTGAAGGTGTGATTTTCTCAGACACTTGCATTCTCTTATTTATTTCAGGTACTGGAATTTTTTCTTGAAAGATAGAGTATACATCTTTCAAAAATTGTTAATTCTTACAGTTTACGTCTTAATCAAATAACCTGATCCGATTAGTCTTACCACAATGATACTGTAAAACGGGGGAGGGCGCTCCGCCTGGACGTATTTCCCTGTTTTCCAATATTTTACCCATAACGTACCTGATGAAGAAAAATCAAGAAAAGCGCTTCTTACGCAGTGAAAGCAAGCATTTATAACTGCTGTTAATTTTGACAACAATCTGTTTGATAGAAGAGATATAAGAACTACCTTCGTACCTTAGAACCTATAGCTAAACATCATAGGAGACAACAGTTAAAATATGATAAATAATTGGTTAAGTTTACCTGCAGTCTAGAAGAAAAAACATACCTACGCAACTACTTAAATACTGTTGAAGAAGCATCGTATCAAAACGAAAAAGAAATATTAATGGTAAAACAACATAATTGGCGTTATCTCACCTAAATTTGAACCTAATTCTAATCCTGTAAGTGATAATTGTCTTTTAAGTCTTTAACATATTGTTAAAATTGATGTTAAACCCAAAATCAAACAAACAAATTCAACTTTTCCAGATTCACTTAAAATTGCACTAAAAAAACTAGTTGCACTAGATGATGTTTAAATTCAGAACTTGATTTGATATTATTTAATTTTCCTACCATACCATAAAATGGCTTTTAGTCAAACGGAAAATGGACTAAGAGGCTGGAATCGTTAATGACTAATACAAAAGTACCAATTTTAAATTAATATGGTAAATTTTGGTATGCTATATATACATTTCAAGGAGTAACCTCTCATCAGAAGCATTAGAACCGAAACATAGTATGTCAAATATTCATTTACAACAAAAGAGGAGGCACTCAATTCTTAACAAATCCGATGGCAGTTACAACTACTAGATGCCTTACTTTTCGAGGCCATTCTAGTTTCAGTGTTTTGGAATTTTAGAAAATGTAGAAGTAATTACCCTTTTAAGACCACTTGAACATCTCACTGTTTTGTGTAGGGACCGCCCTTTTATCTTTCATCAAACATTGACAGACAATTATATGTGTTATCTCTATTTTGTCTACAAACATTTGATAACAGCTGTATAAATATTGTAAATTTCATTACGAACACTTGTTTCAAGGAGTGACCTCTTATCACCAACATGAGAACCCATACATAGGAAAGTCGCGGTACATATATAGTAAAAAAGAGGTAATCATATCTCTTTTTTATCTGTAATGTCATGTTTTAGTATCTCTGAATTTGGTAATCATATATATCTGTTTAAGTCTTGTGGTTTTAATTTCATCGGTCCGAAATTGGTAGAGAATCATTACATAGAGCAAATATAAAATAATGAAAATTCGAACTAATGATTCTTCCGGAAGTCAATTGAAATATAAGGAATTTTTTTATAATTTAAGATAATAAAACACAGCTGCGAGACCAAGGCCCTGAAGGTATAGTAACAATTGTTTTAGGCATTGAAACAAAATGTTACAAAGACTAACCACGCAATGATTCTGTCATTTTTGGCAACATAAAAAATTGTATTCACGTTGATTTTTTAAATACATTTGTAGTTTGTTTTAATAACTTTAGTATTTGGGTAAGATAATGAGTGCCTGTAGCATTCAGACCTACTTAACCAAGCAATTTTGGTATTGTTTTTGTTAGGTGTGTTGTTAAATAGCCTCAACATCATTTTATGCTTAAAACGTTTACCTTGTTTTATTTATTTATTTGCACTGTTTTTGCTATATTTTTGCTAGCACTGTACTTGGGCATTTTTACGACTGTATCCATTTGAGATTAAAGTGCGTTTTAAATGAAATCCAAGTCGACCTTGTATTAATGCCTTCAGAATTCATGACGAGAAGTAATTTTGAAATTATGAATTCTCTGACTTCAAACAAAAATTACACAATTGTCGTTACTAAAATTAATAAATAAAATGAACTGACTGCAGAGTTAGGTTTGCATAATTATCCACGTTAGTTTTGTTTACTAGTGGAAAGCGGTAAAACTAGGATATAAGTCCCAGCAACAACTTGAGTATTTGATGAATGATATTCCAATCCCGTGTCGTCATTTTTACTGACCAGTCATGGGGACCAATCATCAAAGCTATACATAGACAACAGGTACAGAAATAATGTAACCCAGTAATAACAAAAAGAATTCGAGGATACCAAAGGGGCAGACAGAAATCGTTAAGTCGGAAGACAGACAAGACCATGTCCAAGAAAATGAAACAAAACACAAACACAGAACACAACACACTACACTGAAAACTAAAGCTGGAATAACACTAACCCTAAAAAAACCAGGGTGAGTCCAGGTGCTCCGGAAGGGTGAGCAACTCCTGCTCCACTAGGGAACCCGTCGCGTAACACAGTGGTCAAAGCCGGTGTACAGTCATAATCGATGTTAGTCACAATCGGTATAGGAACGGATTTGTTTTCATGCCGGTCGGTAGATATCCATTGTCATTGTGAAATGGATATTTAGTACCGGTCAACCAAATCATGATGGCGACCGAAAAACTTCCGGAGTGATGACCTAATCTTTCTCTGAAAAACCCTTGGCTCAGTAGATTTCTTGTCAGCTTCAACCCTTTATCAATAAAATCCTGATAGGAAGCACAAGCCCTGAAGTAGCGTATCAATCTAGAAATATATACTCCGTATGCAAGTGCGGCTGGAATGCTGCTAGACATGAACGGAAAGTTT
>JAULBM010347231.1:0-12301 GCA_032357055.1 Geukensia granosissima | reverse complement strand
CCCCTTTTTTCTATTTTTAGCCTGGCAGCCATTTTGTACCAAGGTTGGGGTCGTCGGACACAATTTTGAAAGAGGACTACCCAAAGACCATCCTATCAAAGTTTGGTCAAAATTGGCTGAGCGGTTTCAGAGGAGACGATTTTTGAAATTCATTCCCCCTTTTTTCTATTTTTAGCCTGGCGGCCATCTTGTTCAGAGGTCGGAGTCATCCGATACAATTTTGAAAAGGGACCACCTAAGGATCATTTCAGCAAAGTTTGGTTGAAATTGGGTCCGTAGTTTCTGAGAAGAAGATTTAAAAATTTTCATCACCCTTTTATTCTTTTAATCTTAGCCTGGCGGCAATCTTGCTCAGAAGTCTGGGTAATCGGACACAATTATGGAAGAGGACCACCTAAGGACCATTCCACCAAAGTTTGGTCAAATTTGACCTAGTTGTTTCAGAGGAGAAGATTTAAATATGAAATAATGACGGACGACGGACGGACGGACGACAGACACCAAATGATGGCAAAAGCTCACATGGCCTTGTAGGCCAGGTGAGCTAAAAAGCAGTCATAACAACAATTTCAATATTTGGTATTTCATGATTAAATAATATCAATAAATCACTCCAGCTGAAATACTATGTATAGTTCAAATAAAATATAAAGCCTGACATATTCTAACATTTGGCTGAACCAAACCAAACACAGCCAACTGTCTGGTAACAATTTTCTCAGATTTAATGCAAGCACCAAGTCCTTCTTTACGTGACATGCACACACAAAAAAAAGTTTACATAATGCATTCCCACTTATGAAAATAAAACCAATGTGATGATAGTCTCATTTTTTTGTCTATAATGCTAATTTTGTTCATTTTTTGAAAGACTCATTGGAAAAATAGCCTATATCTATAATAAACTTTTTTGACATTCAAAAGATTTCATATTACTTTCACTTCAGTTGAGATAATAAAGACCCCCTTAACTAAACAAACACCTTATATAATTTTTTTAATCATTTCCTCTCATACATGTCTATAAATAAAGCACCACAGTGAAACAGCACTTTCATAAATAAAAAAGTTGAATTTGTTTCTAATATCTATCTATAAAAATAATTTTCCCCAGTAAATATGGGTATCAACAACATTAGTCCTGCACTGAAATGTTTTGATAAGTACTGACGGATGACTCTATCTTGCCAGGTATCCAATATCACCAGATAACTGTATTCTCTTTAACAAAAATTTATATTGGTAAGAATGGGTACTTGGATAGATTGGGTCATCAGACAGTACACAATAGTATATACTTAATTCAAAACTTTTGCAACAATTTATCATTGTGAAAAATACCACAGGAAGTGAATCATAATACTAGGAACTCACATGTCATATCATTATAGCAAATCTGAATAGTCATTTATGATAAAGCATTTATAAATGTCACATTATTTCCCTGTGGATCAAGACTTCAAATTAAGTTCTAATGTCTTTCAGCTAAAGCACATTATTGACATTGTAAGCTTACTACTACCTTTATAATGTGTTTTAACTGAAATTTAAAAAAAATGTTTTGACTATTTTGAAGAGTGAACACATCAATAATTTTTAAGCATATTCAATACATTTTTGATATTTAGATTTGAGTTGAGTATGATCAGAAAACCCTTAATTATCAACTGACCTAGGTCTCTAAAATTCTCGAATGCACTTGAAGCGTTGGATAAAGTAATGTTAAATTATTGCTTAATTATATAAATTTCTTAAAAGTTTAAACATTCAGGCTAACTTAGTGATTCCTAAATGAAATGACTGTCTGAACTTTGTTTTCAAATTCATAAACATCATTAAATGGGTAAGCAAGATATTCTGTATACAATAGTTCTGTCAGACATGACAATAACCTGGTATATGAATAAATAATAAATAAGACAAACACAGTTTAACAGTGTTTAAAATGAAAATAAAATCATATCTTATCTTAGGGCTGTTCCAGCAAAACATACATGGGACGGGGGGAAGGCACTTTGAAATTGGTGTAATCTCCCATAGAAGTTATTTTATTTCACTTATATCCACCCATAGAGGCAAGAGCAAAATTTTTATAGGCACCAATAGAATCTAATTAAATACATGTAGTTAGAAATGTTAGACAAAAAAAGTCCCAGTAAAAAAAACCTTTCATTGTCAATATGCTCACCCACAGAAGCAAATTTTGAAGTCCAGCAATGGACCATGGATGCACTCTCCACTGATTAACAACCAAGTAGATATTTTTTTTATTTTGCCTTCCCTGGGTCCCATGTATGTTTTGCTGGAACAGCCCTTTAGAAAGATGTAAAACATTCATGGTTACCCAAAACACTGTATGAACCATTCATTATTGAATCAATCATCTTTAAACAAAAATCAGCAGAATGTCATAAGATTTTTCAATATTTCAGATTCATTTATAAATCAAGTCACAAAATCTGAACAGAGGTGAAAGACATGAAATAAAGTTTGATAATTTGAAACTATGTCAAAAATATCTAACGGTTGAAATGCATATTGAAACTGGGGTTAAATTAACAGAAAAGAGATCAAAACCCAATACTTGTACATGTATTATCAACAAAGTTGAACACAAGATTCCTCATTTTCAGCAGTTTAGTAATTTTTCTTTTTATCTTGTTTCTGGATACAGATCCTACAGAGATGATATTGTAAAATATCAGGCTGATTTTAAAATTGCTGATGTTATGAATGAGGGGACGTTTAGAAGGTCTTTACTGAAATTATCATTTGTATCAGAGCTTGTTGTTTCTGGTTCACTGAGATCCCGATGATAATTTGTCACAACCTGCAGAACATCTGTTTTCCATATGTACCTAAAGTTCTATCTCCTCAGAAAACAAGACTACAGCATCACATCAGCTAATCTACAAACTCAAATTTACAATGAACACAAATAGACGAATGGTAGCTATTAAAAATAAGTTTCTATATTATGTTTTACTATTGCTTTGGTGCTTCATTGATGAATTATGCTAAAGTTTCCATGGGAATATAAAAATAGGAGATGTGGCATGAGTGTCAATAAGACAGCCACCAACTTAACAACAGTAGAATATAAACTTCTACAGGTCCCATTACCGCCTAATTATTATGAAGTTTATCAATAATGTCTATGAAAAAGTTGATTTTTGTCATTAACATAACAGAACATTAATTGTATTACATGGTCATCAACATATTTATTCCTAAAATGTCAACATGTAGAAGTGAAAAAATAACACCCAAAGTGTGCAAGTTTATGCAAACTTAAAAACATTTATATCTTCATCATTTCCAAGTATAAAAGTAAAAACATCACAATTCGTCTCTTAAAATAGTGTATCTGTTCCGTGAGGGAGCTAATTTTATAAATGATGACTCTGGTGGGGATGTTGGTTGTTTTACTTCCTGGTTCGAGTCACTCTTGTCATGTGGTAAATGTTGGCTTGCTTCTTTTGCTTCCTGGATAACAGAAACAAGATACAATTATAAATATGTTGGTTAAGGATACATTTATATATTATTTATATTATATTTGTCACAGCCAAGATCCCAACATTTACCTTGAACTAAAACCATTTTATTACTTTAAATAGGATGTCAATCCCAACATCTTCTAAGGGCCATTGCATTTAATTAAATTAGGATGCAGTCTTCCGTAAATGTGCTGGTCCGCCGGACCAGTCTGGCAAACAAACTTGTCGGACCGGCAATTTCAAATTCCTCCCTGACCAAGGATAGGTAATTAAATTGATGGTGATTTGGACTGGTTTGCAACAATTCTTCGTAAAAGATGGCTAAAAATAATTTTTAACATTTGGATTGCTAAAAATACATCAAACTATTTCCTAACCTGGTACCCTGGTCTATATTTTCCGTAAGACACTTCAATATATGAGGCAACTGTAAGGCCACTTAGGATATTGACTAAGGTATTTATATCCTTTCCTGCTTGTTAGCGTGGCAAAAGCTGATTGGTCAAATCATTGTTTTCTTTCAAAAATTTAGGTCAGGTACAAATTTGTTCAGTCAACCAGTTTTCCTTTATAGCTGGCCTGATCAAAGGAAAGGGACAAATATCTAGCTTTCGGGAAGACTGAGGATGTAGTTGAAGAAATATTTTCTATTCTTCCCTATTACATTTAAAATCCTTGACAGAAAATTCTTTCAAATATTTTGTGTTTTTTATTTCCCACTTTGGAAGCCAGCAATATGCTTCCTGGAACTTCCAACTGCCAATCAGATTCAAGATTACATATAATGTTTGCTGTCCTTTTTTTAAATCTTTGCATGCCCTGTGCACAGAAAAGTACATTCCATAATGCAGTGGAACACTATGGATTTGGATTTTCAAGTTTTGTTTAGTTTTGCATTTTTCATACATGTATTATTTATAAGATCATTGAAGTCTTTTTTGCAGTTTATTTTTTCAAGAACCTTCTACAGTAAAATGAAAGAATGTTCTGTCAATCACTAGCAATGTATACTGAGTGTTAGTAGTTGTGTGAAGTAACAGTCTAAGATTATTAAGAATATATTGTATATGCGTTATAGCCCCAAAAAATGCCACCAAAATTACAATTTCAGTAAAAGTTTTTGCATTGCCTTCCAGATTTTCAAAAGTATAGAATAGTTGATATTTTCCCATTAAATCTCACCAAAATTATAATTCAATGAAATGGAAATGTTTCTGAATTGTGCTGAAAATTAAAAAAATCTGCATTCATATCAAACATTTTCTGCTGGGGCAATCTCCTTTTTCTCAAATGTACTGAGCATTTTTGTATGTTATTTCTCAATGAGAAATTATTTTCTCATTACTTTTTAAGCATGCTGGATAATATGAATACAAATTCACTGAATAAATGGTGGGATTTATAAAGTTCTGTCTGATTTTATTATGGAATAGTACTTAAATGCATTTCTCTTCATGCTTAAAGGATGAGGGTCATTTAGGCCCATATTTTGCCCAAGAATTTGGCTAAAAAATTGAAAATTGGCTTATATCTATCATTTTATATTTTTTGTCTTGAATAATGTCTATAATAAGAAATCTAACAGAATTTTTAGTTTAATTAGTTCTACAATGGTCACATGACACATAGAAAATGCTTAAAATGTGGAAAATTAATTTGATGTAATATTTGATACCATTTTGATTTTAATATAGATCGCAAAAATATCACAACCAAACTTTGCACAACTAAAGATCTATCAAGTACAAACATTTGGTTAAAATATCTTCATGATGTTTTTGTGCGATCATATCTATTTTGAACAAATCATCTCCAAACATTTTTACTGAAAATGTTAAATTCTTGTCAAAATAGTCAAATATACCCTTTAATTTTGTCGAAATGATAAGTATGGAAGAAAAAGTTATGAATTATTAAAAGACGATTATTAAACAGCAATTTCACAACAACTTATTATTGTGTCATAAAATTTTGGGCCAATATGGGGCTTAAAGTACCTACTCCTTTGCCCATTTGTCTTCATGCTTCATTTTTTTTTCATTTTACAAAGAATTTTGCTAAGGGAGATAATTGATAAGGATTTTTGCTCATACATGAAACATATTCCTATTAAGAGTTATAAAGTGGATTCCTGTTAATTGCATACCATATTAAATTACAAAATAAAGAAGAATGTATAGTTTTATGATATAAAAATGCTAATTACATTGTGAAGTGGCACTTCAATTGAGTAATTATTAAACAAACAAGGGAAGTAAATGTTTTTTTGAATCATTATTGTGGATTTAAAAACCATCAAATAACTTTTTAACAGATTTTAATCCAATAAATTCTGTCTTCAAATTGGATTTTTTTGTGAAAATTAACAATTTTTCATGATTTGAAATAAGTTAATGTAATAAAGAGGAATTTTTTAACAATGCAATATGTTATTATCAGGAATAACTAACAGAGAAGCATATAATAACTATATAATGACTTTTTCATGGAGAATACAAAGGAATCATCAAAATCAGATAAAATAAGTTTATTTTCATCATATTTCATATTGGGTATCACTTTTATGAAAATTCAAAAGATCCAAACAGAACAAAAAAATATTAAACAGAAATCTTACTATAAGATGAGAGGCCCATAAAATAATATAACAACATTTTTTGTGGTTGTATAAAAAAAGTTAACACATCTGTTGAAATGTGCATAGAAAACTAAAAGAAAATAAAATCTAGGTAAAAAAAACAAGAATGATAATCTTAATAAACTAAATGAGCCAAGGAAAAATAACATAAAATTTAACCTAATTTAAATAACATACTTGAACTAAAGCTCCGTCATCAGATTTTTCCTAAAATAAATGAAGAATTTATGGAAAAGTTGGGTTAAATAAATATATACATCAAGCACTCATGTTATACTAACCCTGCCTTATGATTGTACCTCTTTATCCATAAATTAAAATGGTCCCATTTTCTAAAATGACTAAAACTTTTGTTATACTAATGTTCTGTTGTCAATACTGCGATTTAATTTGATCCTCAAGATGAAAATAAAAGGGTTCACTGTTAATTTAAGTTATAAAAATACATTTAACCCAAACCATACATGTCTATCAAATTAAACAAAAAAACATCCTATGATAGCATGCACATGCAGAAAGCGACCAACATTAATTTTACACTTGATCTGAAATAATTTCCACATATCCTATGTATACAACAAAAATGATTTTGCTGGCCAAGAAACAAAGCAGAAATGACAAATAATTCCAATATAGGAACTGAATGAAAAACAATTGCAGAAATCTGCTTAACAGATCCCTGAAAAAATCAATTAAGTTGGAATTCATATTTGTTGTATAGGTTTGACTATTCCAATGTTAAGAAGCCAACATGCAGAGGACATAACATCCATCACCAAACATAAAACTTACTCCAGTAGTTGGAGTAGGAGTTGGGTAGAACTCGGTTGGAGTAGGAGTTGGGTAGGACTCCGTAGTATCAGGTCCATTATGATATTCACGGTGCAATTTACCCGAATGTAAATCTGCCACAAATTGACCTAAGAAGCCAGAAGTTCTGAAAAATTTCAAATAAAAAACTATAAATATCAGTGAGTTAAGACTTACCCCTGGGGCAGCTGTAGATGTAGTGGTCGGGTCCGGACCATGATGAAATTCTCTATGTAATTTTCCCGAATGTAAATCAGCTATAAATGTTGGTAATAAACCTGGAGTTCTAAAAATAAATCAGCCAATCAATAATTGTTTACATTTATGTAGCTAAAAGGAATAAAATAAACTAAGTAATATGCCAAATAATGTTCTTTTTCAGTCCAATGAGAAAATCAGGAAACTGCAGGATAATTTTACTTTGATATTTAGAAATTATTAGTGAATTTATATAAAATAGGGAATAGTCTCTTGATTTCTAGTCATTAAAAAAGTGCTGAGAAGAAAATTCAAATTTTTCTGTCGATAACATAACATCAATAAATATGAAAATTAGGTGAATCATGACTTAACATACAAATACAATGAATTTCCAATTTACGTGACCATTATCTCTGCAACAATAAATACAAAAATTTTCAAAAACAATACTGAACTTCAGTTGACTTATCCTGACATTTGCATGTTGTTAACCAGAATTTTACAAACTGGTTGAGAAGTGCAGAAATTGGAAATAAATTAGAGAAATCATAGTTATGTACAGTGAAACCTGTATGCCAGTTAAACTGAACACCATTCCACTGTTTTTCATAGACAGATGCTTACTTTAATGAAATAGTATTAATATAAAATCATACAGCCAGACTATAACACAAGTGTTTAATTAAAACAGATTTCTAGAGTTAACTGGCTTCAGTTTGAAAAAGTACTGAAAAAAACAGGTGTTATATTTTGGTAAATAATGGAAGTTACAGTAAATAATTATTTCCACCTATAACATTCTTTTTGGAACTGTTAATTATTAATAGATACTCACTCTAAATCTGTGTTGACATTGTGTGGGAAGACATACATATGTCTAAAACTATCTATTGCTAAAACTGGTAAATCTTTGGCTGCTTTTCCTAAGTGATGAAGTGGGTGAGAAAACTTGGATCCATCCGCTGTTAGAAAATTTATACTATCTGAAAAAAGAAGCCGTTCTTTCTCAACTCATATAATTAAAAAGAGAAACAAAAATTTCTCTTATGATTTGTGTGTTTTATCTATTTCCTGTGTGAACTGAAATTTGAAGTGTATAATGAGACGTGTAAATTAATCACTAAGCGATAAAGCAGATACTCACATTTGATTGGCCTATGCTATGATTAGACAAAATTGTTGGTACATTTCTATTCATGTCTATTGGCCAGTTTTGTAAAGTCTTGCTCTGCAAGATCCTCATTTACTCTGGGCATATATTCCGACATAAAATAGCCCAAACAAAATAAAATTAATCATATGAGAAACAGTTTCACTAGATGTACATCGCTTATCAACTCTCGTTATTTAATTTCAAATTTTGAGATTGAAATTTTGAAATTAAATAACTCAGAGTTCATCACCTGCAATAAACAGTTCTCACTTGTGAAAACTATATTTCTCACATGATTTGTGTGTTTTATCTAATCCTTACATGAACCGATATTTTGAAGTAAACATATATATCTATCACTTAGTGATTTAGTAGCAAATAATTGTATTTGACTGGCATATTATACCATTAGATGAATTTTGGTGCAATTTTTTGGGTGGACTTGTAAGATCTTATCAAGATCATCTTTTACTTGCGATGTTGTGTTGTGCATAGCAACTGCTCACATACAAACTATGTCAACAAATTGCTCCTGTACTCATGCCAACAACAAATAGGCCATACAAAAAAGTATTAATCATAAGAGATATAGGTAAATTAAACATCACTTATCAACTCTTGCTTTTTTATTTCAAAATAACAATTAACTTGCTAGAGGCTCATTCTTTTATTTTGAAATTAAATGTCTTGTCAGAGTTTATAATTTGCAACATACAATTCTCAGTGTTGTGATACCTATATGTAGTTGTAAAAATAAATCTGTTTCACCTAAGGTGAAAGTCATTTCAAACATGTCATTGACATCATTTTTAGAAATACACATCAGCATATGGTGCCTAACCTTCATACATGTATAAACTTTCATCAAAATCTACCCAGCAGTTTACAAAATATGATGACAGACGAGGTGATTCCTATAAACACCAAAAATTTGAACATGGGGATATAATACAAATGAGGACTAGGGCACTAGTATAATTAAAAAGTTTCTCTTACAAGTTTCAGGGTTGATTGACATTGTTTCACAGATTATCCCATTGGCAATGTATAGTAAATAACAAATTCTGGTATAACTTCTTCCTCAAAATAGCAACCATTGAATGGTTTAAATAGTCATGTTATTATTATAGATTTTTTTTTCAATGGGAAAGCACAGACTTCATTTGAGCAAATTATTGAAAAATCTGTAGAATGTTTAAGTTATAATCTACCTTAAAGCTGACTAAAAAGGTCAGGAGGCATTGCAAGCCAAATGTCAGCAATCTTTACACAAAAATACTTACTTTTTTCATGTAATAACTGTTTTGAGACTTCAGTATTAAATCTCTCTATAATTGATTTATCATCAGGATTGTAAAATAGAATCAGGAACGGCAGCCCTTCTTCTGTTAACTCCTGGTAATTTTAAAACAAACAATTAAATGGTTTTTAGTATATTTGTTTTTTAAACCTAAGAAAGATGTAGATCGGATCTTTCTGGCATGTATTCCATATTCTTTCTTTTAAACATATATCAAGTTTTGTAAATACAGACCAACTGTGAACTCATTGAACTCAAATGAACACCCAGTATTCTTTGCATTTACCCAATGTGGTTTACTTTTAGTAAATATTTTGTATGTTCCCGCCGCGATGTGGCTGGAATACTGCCGACGTGGCGTTAAACAACAATTAATTAATTAATCAATCTTTTCATATCTCTGGATTTATAAGAGTTGTCTCCCATATGGGACGGTATACCAATATAGCTGTAACGGTGAAATTTAGGTTTTTGTTTGATTTATAAATGTGCATCAGAACATTTTTTCTGTCTCCGAAAATATTGCAGATTTTGTGAAAAATACAGCTATATTGAGATACCTTCCCACATGGTAGACAACTATTACAAAAACATACAAATTACAGATACATCCTGGTTACAAAAAGCAGGAATATTGATTACTCAAATAATTTAGATTGGTCCATTGGGTTTGCAAGTTACAGAAGTTCAACTGTATCATGAAATTTTTTTTATGAAGGATCACGATGAATTTCATTCCACTTAATCACTAGCAATGTGTGGAGAATCATATGTTTATCTTATGGCTTGTATAACTGAATTAATGAGGCAATATTAGAACTGAAGTAAATGCTAAATAAACTTGCCATATGTAAATCCTTAATAACAGGTGATAGACAATAGACTTATTTTCTTATACATGTAGATTAGTAAAAATAAATTTTTTTTGCAATTGACATATTTCATTGGATCTCATTGCCTGACATTTCAAGTATTAGGTGCATGTAAGCCTACAGCAGTGATACTGGAAAATATCAGGCATTTGGTCACATGACTTCGCAGATAGATAGAATAAGAGGTTTTAAAGGTCTAAAATAAATTTACCATCTGTATCACAGCTTGCCCAATCAGGCGCGCTAAGATAATGATAATATCAGTCCCAACCTTCAAAACTTCTGTTATTCTATATATATTGAAAGAAAAAGCTACTGTTTTAAAAGAAACCTTCTAGACTTATCAATATATGCATGCATATCAAAAAAAAGACTGCATTCTAAAATTTAAGAAATTTTTGCTTTTGGCTTTTAAACTTTTATATTTTACATGTTTCATTACTTTAAAAAATACCAAGTATATATAATTTTAAAGTTTTTTGTTAACTGTATGCAGTATAATATAATTAAGAACTGCTGTAAGAAAAAGCTTACCTCAGCATTTTCAAAAGTTATCTCCCTTACAAGTGGTACACATTTGTCATTTGCCCATTGATAAAGATAGTCATATGATGACAGTGGTCCTGTATATGTCAAATCCTCTCGTCGAGTCTATAAAAAGAATCACTTATTAGAAAAGGACTTAACAGGTGTCTAGAAAGCACATTTAAATCCTCTGTATCATTAACTAACTTCAACGTAATAGTAACAACAAGCCTTCACTTTACACTTCTAGTGAGAAATGTGAATTACTGGCCTTTATGGGCTTTGTGTTAACTAGGATGAAATTGTTCTGAGGAATTTTTTAGTATACATATAAAATATTTTTTATAACATTTGACAAGGAATAAATCAATGTTCCAACATGCCATTACATATAATGCAAGCCTACCAAATACGGTGTTACAAAAGTATTCCATAAAAATACACACTTTTAAAATTACAACCTCCTGAAACTTATCTCAACTGTCATTTTAAAAATGTTCTTACATTAGGAGCCCTGTACAGCACTGAGTCTCCTCCTGTTCTCTCCGGTTCTGACACTGGTCTAAAAATAAACAATGGAAATGTGTTCACTAGCCATCACTTTAAAAAGATAAATGACATATTTAAAGCAAAAATAACTGTGGCTGGTCTTAAGTATTAAGGGAGAATAATTCTTGAAAGACTTTTAATGATTTTAATTTTGTTGAATTGATTATTCTATTTATACATTTTTCATGGCTGTCTAAAAGGCGATAATAATAATTCATCTATATGGTAAAGGGATATACCTTCTTGACAGAGACAAAATCGAACAAGTTTTTGTCAAATTGTCAGCCATTATAGGGTAAAAATCTCTTGGTTGATCATTTTCTGGTAAACAAATGATGAATATTTAAATTTTGACAAAAAAATTTACAAATGTGATTGTTTATTTTGGCAAATTTAGAGCTTTTCACAAGGATTGATATTCCATTTTGAAGAGTTTGTAGAGACCTCTTGATTTTTTAAATTCCCTCTGTTTTTCTCATGGTTGGAGTGCAGTCCCGACATTTACCCCATATCTTTCCATTTCCATAAATGTTGAACAGCTAAAATTCAGACCTGTTTACCTTTTCTGGCCTGCCGGAGTAGTATGTGGGCTTTTCTAAGTGTAATTTGCAAGTTATAAGTAGTATTTTTAATTCCGATATGTATGGGACTAACATGTATAATGGTCAAACTTCAGTCTGAATCAAGTATTTGTGCAGTGTACATTTACGTGCATGGACAAGATTCTTTTAATCCTGGTTTCAAATTTAGTTA
>JAULBM010347210.1:0-12302 GCA_032357055.1 Geukensia granosissima | reverse complement strand
GCCGTATTGGTGATAGGTTACAGTGATCTGTACAGGTAAGTTTAAATCAACTACCTAGACCACTCGGCCACCCAGGCTCCCATCAACTGATACAGTTTTCCAAGAAAATTATATCGTCACAAAGCAAAAATACTTGATAGTGCAGTAGTGACACCAAAAAAGGGTCATTGGTAGGCATCATCCATTGAAGGATGTTTACTACAAGTTTTGGGAATTTTTTAACGGTTTTCACACGCCTCTGGATTTTTTAGCAATAAATTTTTAACCTCAAATTATCAATACATAATTTCATCCAATACATTTTCAAAAGCTGAAAAGTAATCATGAATTAAAATATTTTTTTCAAGGCTTTTTAGCAACATAACTTGCACAAATATAACCAGTTTAGAATGACAAGAGAATAATTTCCTGCCAAATTTTCAATTGCTTGTACATGTACCTCAAAAAACAAAAGCAAAATGATATTTTTTTTTATTTATATTTTGTTCCAAAAAATTAATATCTTAAACCTTTTTAACTAAATAGCAAACATCATTTAACAATAATCACATGCAAATTTTGTTTGGTTATCAACCAGGAAAAAAACATCAAGATGAATCTTCCTAAACATAAGTAAATATTTGCTTACATAAAACAAATTGTGAGACTTTTAAAATCATTTTTACCCCAAAATTGTAAATAATAAGAGCATTTTGAAATCTTTCATTTATTCAAATTTGAAAATGTAGTACAAAATAAAATTAATAATAAAAATCTAACAAAATAAAACGTGAAGCAAAAAACAATAAATAAAGTTAAATTCTGCACCATTTGAAAAATCATATTTTATACACTACTATTTGTCAGTGAACTACTTACAAAACTAAGCTAAGTTCTGATAATTTAATCTTCCAACTAAATTCAAGATATTTTCATTGTTAAAATAGAAATAAAAACTTTCCTTCCTCTAGCATTAACAAAATTCATACCTCATTAACTGTACCACATTGTAATTTATCCTTAAAGAAGGACGAAATCTTTCAAGCAGATCCTGACTTTCTAACCACAGAAATGATTTAGATAAATAAAACCAAATTATTTGGTCAAAGATTAAAATATAATAAATTTGCTTTAAACTGGTATGAGAATGCAGAATTACACTTTTAACATGGACAAAAGTCATGTCGAACAATCAGAGAGAAGGGTTGTTGTCAGAGGAGCTTGCAGGTGTATATATAGGGATAATGATCTTATGAAGACATTGTATCCTACTGCCATTTCACAGTCATACTATCTCATGTTTAGACATTCAAAAATTTTTTTTCAGCACAAAGACCTTTGTTTTTTAGTGAATAAGAAATGAATTGGTCAAATAACTTTTTTTACACTAAGAATATAAGACTTGGTCTAATTCAATACAGATACTGGTGATGGAGACCATAAAGGGGCCTGTAGAAATTTAATTCTGTTAGTTAGTGAATAGCAGTCTCACAGACAATTATGCTACATCTCCTTCTTTTTTACTGATTCATAATTTTACTATCATTCATCAGTAAAACTGATGTTAAAGTCTTTATTATTCAGTAAAGTATATTTTTAATTTTTAATTTTACTCTTTTTTATGAAGTCCATGTCTTTTTGGCATAAAATATACACATGTACTGCTTAAAACATTTTCAACTGATTAAAAAAAAATTGTATGACAAATTAATACATTTTCCTGAATGTAAATTGTATTGCAATGGCTATTATGAGTACCATTAATGGTTTGTTAATGTTTTTGCAGTTTTTCTTGCAATTACATATGATACAGACAGGCATGATTTGAGTACTTGGCAAATCTAGTCTCCTAAACAACATTCTCTACATGTACCAACTAACTTGACTGTATGATGTTCTTTTGTTTTTTGGTATTTGGATGTTTATGTAGCAAGTTGTTTTGTGACTGGAGCTATATGTTGTGGTAATCATTATTCTTCAAAAAATCTGATATCAAGTTTTCCAGTTTTCTTGTTTCAAAATTAAGCTTTAAAATGTAATGAAAATTTATGAACAAATAAATAATAATTAAAATAAAATATAATTTTCTTTTGACTTGTTTGATGTACCATTGGTTTTACATGGTATGTAATGCCCTACAAATACACTTACAAGATATCTCTACATAATGAACTGATTATCTAACCTAGCATGACTTTACACTGTATTTTATGAAGGAATTTGATTTGGTTTGTGCAGAATTTATATTGCATTGAAAACATTTAATGTTATGTAGTCACATTTTATGTGGATTTTATTGTTTATTTCTTTCATTAAAGGTAATGTGAACCTGTACTAATTTATAGGTACCACAAAGAAAGCCTCTCAATTCAAACAAGTAATTTCATATGCTTCTTCCAAGCCATTTAAAAATTTAACAGGCATGGAGATCTTTCTATAATTTAAAGTAAAAATTGATGTTTATAGCTTCTTTAATCTTACATAATTTCTCATATCTAAAAGATGTTCTATTCCTTAACTTAATATTATTATCATACCAAAAGAACCAACAAGGAAAGTTTACAAGAAGTTGACACAACTCTAAATTTTTTTCAACAGCTTTTTTATCCATGGGAATGAACTCTTAAACATTTATGCCATCTTTTCCAAAATAACAATCGTGTCACAAAAAAGCAACTATTTGTTTTTCACTCCTACAATGCTGTTTCTTCTCTGCGTCTGTCTGCATCATTTAAACTCTGACAACTCCCTTGAATATTTTCATATCGAGCCTGATCTCGACATTCGTCCCTGACCCTCATTAACAGTCTTTGTAATTCTCGGTTATTGGGTGCAAGTTTGAGAGCTTCTTTCAGGTCTTCCAAGGCAGCAGCACCTTGCCTGTTATCTCGTTTAGATCTCGCCCTGGCATAAAATGCTTCAAAACTGTTTGGTTTTATTTCTAAGGCCTTTGTGGCAAGTTCTATGGCACTTTCATGGTCCTGCAAAAAGTAAAACTCATTTAATGTCATATTCAAGGCCACTATATGAAAAGGAATTCGAAGATACCAAAGGGGCAGATATAAGGTATATATCATACAGATATACCACATGCATTAAAAGCAAAATTTGTTTTCTTAGTAAACCATTTATTGGCTTTGATCACCCAAAATAAACTTTTTTTAATTTTGCTTGTAATGAAAGTTTTATAATGATGAGAGAGAAATCTGGATTAAACACACACCCCCCCAAACACACACACATCATTGTTTAAAAAAAAACCAAACAAACAAACATCGAGAAAATGTGTCCATGGGACATGAATTCTTTCATCCTGGTAAAAGGAAGAAGACAAATGACTGACCTGAAAAGTGGAGAAACATTACAACTCACCCTAATAATGGTTCACACGAAATATCAAATCAATCTAACATACAAAAGCCAAGAACTCTTTGATGAAAATTTTCAGACGTTCAGAAGTATGTATGAACAGACAGAAGGTAAAACTTTTACGCCTCCTTATCTAAAGCTGTGGGCATAAAAAAGCCCCATTTAAAACCCATTTCAGGTTTATTATGTTTTCTTTTAAAATTTTAATTTTGCAAGCCTGGATGTCACTTCCAATTAGAATCTGTTTGTTTATCATTGAAATCTTGGGGAAATGTCTGTCATTATTACATAGTTTTAAGCATTTCTTCTGAGATTTTTTAGGAAGAATATGTAATGTGCAAATACCTCAACCAATTGCAGTTGTGGTAGTAAGCAAACACTTTATGGTAATGTACAGGGACAAGATGCACTACCTTACATGATCTAAGGGAAACAACTGTTACACAATATTAATGTTAAATCAAACATGTTTTTAGTAAACAAGTTTTAAAAAACCAGGGACATAGGAGTAGTCAAATATAAATGCCAAACAAAAAAATTATAAATGAAGAAACTAAATTTTTAGAACAAATTTAGACTTGTTCTACACATACATTTAATTTACGTTTACATCTGGATAAATTCAGCAGTAAATTGAGGCGGAGTTCTCTGAAGGTTTTTACATCATCTCCTTCACGTTCCTCGGGAAACTTCTTTAAGGCATACTGGTATCTTTGGGCAGCTTCCTTTATACGATTTTTCTACAAAAAAGATGAATCAACTTTTTATTGGAGAACTTGACCAGTCAATCTTTTGTAGAAGGTGGAAATTGCTTCATTGAGAATAAAAAATATATATGTGAAAAGCCTGGTAAGGAAGTGCTCTTCAGTCTCCTTTAAAAGAAATCCCTAGGGGAAAAATATGCTTCTAGCATCAACTCATTTATTGAGGTTATTGTAAAATTTCACAAACTTATAAACAATTGGCAATCAAAGCTGTAATAATCTAATGTTGTTCTCATTGTGTTGACAGGATTTTAGTATTGTCGACTATTCCAATAGTATTGACTTCTATTCCAATAACTGTAAGGGCACACATGCCACAATCTCAGGTAAAATCGTGCAACATCCTGTGGTATTTGTGTGATGTTTGGGCAAAAGTCGTGAGATTTCACGTGACAATAGCTGGACGAAGTATAAATGAGCCATTACTAGCTAGCAAAGTGCCAGGTTGTTCAGAAGTTTAAAGTTATAGAACAATTTTTCAATAAAATTGAACATATTTTGCAAAAATGTTGAATTTTATTGTTTAAAAAAGAAAACTTCATTTGACTGCTAAAAAAAATCCGAGATTAACCACATAAGACTTGGAGATTATATTGAAATCTTCAATATCTCTAATTCCATGCTCAGAATTTTCTCTGTATAAATATCAAGAGTTTAACTATTTAACTTTCATGACCCCTTTTCATACATGGAAGTAATCCTGACTTTCATGATCAAGAGTAGTACTTAATCTACAGTAACAAACCTTATAAAGAATGTTGCCATCCTCCATAAGTTTGTTAAGAAGTAATAACATCACGTCAGGTTTACCAGAGGCAACAGCCCATGTTGTGTGTCCTAAAAGTATAAAGATATTTGTGTTACATTTGTACTTTACATTTAAGTAGCAGTCTTTATTAAATTCATGCAATATCAATTGTAAAGTGATAAATGGTGTGGAAAAACCCACCAATCTGCAGCTGATTTTTCCGACTTCATACCTCATATGGTAATATGATTACAGCCATTTCTCAGTCAAGGCTTGTACTTTTGAAAAAATCATACACTACATCTCTAAGCAATCAACTAAATCAAGAGAGACAACTCTTGCAAATGTTCATTTTCATGTAATTCTATTTAACTTTCAAGTCCCTGACTTTACAAGTTTGAGTTTGGTGTGTTTTTGATATGGATGAATCACCTATTGCGTGATTTTTATGTGGACTGGTACTTAATAAAACATCTTTGTTGTCATAAACGTGGTTAGCTGTCTGATAGGTGTCATATTTTTATTCATTTTAATAAATCATAATTTATGCAATTTTTACATTTAAACTTTAAACCATGCAACATTTCCCATATTTTATATAACATTTGAGTTGTCATATTTATAATAAACTTTGTTTTTTCGTTTACCAATTCATCAATACTGCAATATTTATCAGACCCCATAACAATGGAGTTTTTATTGTGTTATGCCACTATTCCAGTGTAATTACCAAAAAAAGTTATGTACATTTTAAATTTATAGTTACCTAATTTTGCCCCCTTCCTGAGAAAGCAGACGACAACAGATGTATTCCTTCTATCAATGGCTCTGTCCAACGCTCTCATCCCGTTCATATCTTCATGTTCTATATTGGCACCTTGGTCAATCAGATACTGAACCTGGAGATATAATACAAGAAAATTAATGAGCTTATGTTTTTATATATGTTTGGTCAGTTATTATCAAATTTAGAAATAACTTCATACAACACACATATCTTTGGGTTTAATGTAGAAGCATTATCAGTGGCTGATCTACAATTCCAAAAAGAAATGACCAGAACATAATTTTTGATTAAAAAATGACCCAGACAAGATTTGCAGAAAATTCCTGTAAATTAATAAAATCTTTCAGAAAAGAGGGACTAGGTTGCCTTGGTCTTGGGTTTGATATGCCCCTGATGGTTCCTTCGAGCAGACTTAAACCTATGTTTAAAGCCAAAGGGCAGTTTTCCATAATAAACAAACCTTCATTAAGCCAAAGGTTGACAATTTCATCTTTTAAGATGAAAATACAGATTTACTTTTATAGATCAATAAATATATTTTCCTATCTCATTTCTTAAAATAATTCATGTACTTGAAACTTGTAGTTGACAAAATAAACACATATTTTCATGGAGTTATACTACCTGCCATCAATATTCGTCACCTCCTGTTGTAACTAGTTAAAAAAACCAAATGGAATTCATTTTTAATAATATAAATTACTTACAACATGTGAATCTCCATGGAAGGCTGCCAGCTGTAGAGGTGATCTGCCACACCTATCTGTATGGTGTAGGTCTGACCCTTTCTCCTGTAGGGTCTGGATGATGTGTAAGTGCCCTTTCAGACATCCCCAGCACAGGGCTGTTAGGCCTTCTCTGTCAACAGCTTGCACTGAGGCACCTGGAAATAAAATGAAACTTGGATGTTAACTAATCCACTATAACGGAGTTATCATGATAAAATCACACAAATCAAGGATCATCTCTTTTAGCAACTTGTTTGACTGGATTTTCTTTTCCAAGATGGCATGTTTGATGGCTAGTAAACAGTTTAAAGATTTCTCCACTCAATAGTTGTGTAGTTTTGAATAATGTAGTTGTAAGTTTGTAGTTATCATATAACTTTGCCATATGATCCAAGATAAAAATATATACAAGTGTGATAAATTTGCTCCTTATACAGAAATATACACAGTGTCTTAGGGTCTTTTCACATTACAAAAGTTAATTCAGATTAACCTGAAGGTAAATGTGGATTAAGTCACATTGCGTTCACACTAGGTTATTTATTCTGGATTAACTTAATTGGCTATAAGTAAATCCAGATTACATTGTAGTGTGAATGCAAAAGGTGGATTAAATCTGACGTCATAATTAGTAACATTACTTATGGTATTTTGATTTTTATGTTTCAATTTTAATCCGGACTAATTCAAGCCATTAACCTTAGGCTTGTGCAAAAGCAACTCTATACTGGCTAAAGATGATCTGGATTAAGTTAATCTGGATTTAATTAAGCGTAGTGTGAACAGTCCCTTAAATCAAGTAAAGTTTATTGAAATCCTTTGAACAGGAGATGCACATTTACAACATGAAGTTTCATTGAAATTATTTTGAACAGTTTAGGGGAAGATGCTTTTACAATATGGTCAGACAGACAAACAGAAGTTTTCCTATATACTCTCTAAAATAAAAAGTTGGTTTACCGGGTATAACAATACAAACCTCTGTCCAGCAACATTTCCACAACACCAATATGGTCTTTGTAAGCAGCGATCATCAATGGAGTCCTTCCATACTTGTCAACCTGTTCCAGTTCAGCGCCCACAGACAGGAGGAGGTCTGCCACTTCCCATTTCCCAGACTCCACAGCACATAATAATGGTGTAAAACTTTTAACATTAGGCTGATGGGGATCCGAGCCTTGGTCTAACAACCAGTTAGACATGTTATAATGTCCATGCGTACAGGAAGCAGTCAATGCTGCAAAAAAAGAAGATAAATTTTGTTTATGACTTACTAATGATATGCTCATGAACGTTTAATTAGCTGAGTCTCTCATGTTTTGCTCCGTTCATTCTATAAATAATAAAAAAATCTGAAAAGGGAATTTAGAAAAAGATTTATCTATCTTACCGGCACCTAAATTGGGTGTTCAAAATTTTACAAGAGTTGTTGTTTGCCATGTGAAAATTGTTGATTTTTTGTGAAAAATTTAAGTTCCAATAATGTCTAAATTTTTGCATTTCTAAAATGCTAAGCCGATTTTTTCTGACATTGCAAATAAACATATGTCAAATAAATAAAATATATCAAAATATTTTTTATTTTCCAAAATAGTTAAAATGGAAAACGGCATAATTTTCTAATTTTCCAAATGAGTGGAGAAAAACTAAGAGCTTATCTGAAATATCCGAAATATACAAAATTTACCGGAACCTTTGTTACATTGCATTTTATAAGAATTCTGAAGGTCCCCTCAAAGGATTTTTCCAAAAATAGTAAAAAGTGAGAGACTCAGTTCATGAAACGTACATTAAATGGTATAAATACATGGAGTGATTTATTCACCCTTTTAATAAATTAACATTTACTGTATTTTGGACTACAAGTGTATGTGGGCTATAAGTCTTATCTGAATTTTCCTCATAGACTTAATCTTGCAAAAGCATCAATATCAAAGAAAAAACTATTGTCTTATAACCCTAAAAATAGTGTAAAATAAAAGCACCTATTGTTGATATTTTGATCAGAGGGTGCTTTTTTACTTTTATACATAAATTATAACGGATACAGAGTGCTGAATGAAATGGAGACTTCAACAAGAAGTGGCAGCAAATTCAAAATTTAAATCTCCACAAAGTCCTCAAAAAGGGTTGAATTCCTCTCCTGATGACACTTAAATTCTAATGTAAGTTGTAACAGAATCTTCAGATTTTGTCATCACAGAGTCTTGATTAATTTAAAAAGGGGGACTTCCTAGTTCAGATATCAATTATTGAAGTTACCAGCCCAAGTCCTGAATAAGATATTCACAAAACTTAGAATAAACCATTTCAAAGGATTTAACTTTATTTCGACTGGACATCAAGGACTCTATGACAAGCCATCCATTATACATAGGAAGTGAATACTTACGCGTCTCTCCTTGAAGTGTGTCTACACAATTTATTCCAAAACCCTCTACTGGCCGTAGATTTGTATGTACCAGGTATTCACACACCTGCAAGTTGACAATTGTTCAGGTTATTGTTTTATTCAATGATTACAAAAGTACAAATTCAAGGTATGTATAGTCAATTGTTCAACAAACAGGAAAAGTAAATAATCTTAGCATGGAACACATGGGCACTTTTTGGTATTTCTACGCACAGTGGAACACATAGCCGACAAGATCTTTGGAATTGAGATTCAATTTGCTAAGACAGGTCAAAATTCATTTCAATTTAGTTGGGTTAAATATTGTGTTCTAATGTACCTATAAACTCTGGTTTGAGGTACAGAAAGTTAAAATAAGTATAAAAATTCATATGCCATGGTGAGTATATTGTCAAAAAGACTAAACTAAATAATGAAAAAATTATAATTGCCATATCTTTTTTCTTTCTTCATGGATATGACTTTGCATAAAAATCCACCTCCTTAAAAGGCCAACAAACCATACAGAGCAATTAGTATATGCTATATGGATGAACCATTTAATCTGTTACTGTTTTTATCTGCAAACAGCTTATAATGTTATCTAGCTTCTCTTAAATTAGTGAGTTCAAACCATATATGTATTTTTGTAGTAAAAAATTTAATTGAAAGATGTCATCTAGCTCTTCTTAATTAGTGAGAGGTTTCAAACTTATCTTAGTTAAACACTGTCTTTGACTGTATCTTCAGATCATTAATATTTTTCAATAATTGACTGAATAAAATTAAGTAATTCATTAAATTAGAAAATCACAAGGGTTGCTGTTTTCTAGCTGTACTTACATCTATATGACCCATAGCAGCAGCAGCAACCATGGCCTGTTGCATGGCTTCCACTTTGGTCAGCTGTCCATCATACGATGACCAATCACACTGCAGTAGGTAGTCTAAAGCATCTAGATGACCGTGTAGAGCAGCATGAACAGCTGGACATTGTCCATGGTTGTCTACATGTGAGAGCTGTTAATAAAATTAATCAAATTAATTAGAAATTCCATCTTAAAATTTAGATATGCCACCAACTTTCTTTATTTTTTTCGTTTCATGAGCAGATGTATATAATCTTTTTGGTAAAAAAAAACAGCCACAAATTGTTACCACTACAACATGAACGAATGAACAGTTGGACAAACAAACATAACAAGTAAAATTCAGTCCAATTCAGACAAAAACTGGCCTTTTCAGACTTTTAAGGGCTTGCAGTGGTTACCACTACAACATGAACGAATGAACAGTTGGACAAACAAACATAACATCATGATCACTGTATATTGCCAAAAAGGGGGAATAATAAATTTCTCTTAGTGTTTTTCACTTCCCTTTGCTCTCATCATTCCATCTTTAGTGTATCATGCTGATATTTGATAACAAATTAAAACACCTACCCTAGCATTTCGCCGACATAATAATTTCATGACATCTATGTGTCCTTCAGCTGCAGCGAAACAAAGTGCCGACATTCCATGATCGTTCACTGCATCAACATTAGCATTGAATTCCAAAAGTAAGGACACCATATCAGCGAATCCTTCCTTTGATGTTACAGCTAGGACTGGTGCCTGGTTCAACTGGTTACACCTAGTGTTTGGATTGGCTCCCGAGAGCAGGATCAGTCGACTGACCTGAAACAACCAAATATAGTGATGAAAAGCTCATGTACACAAGGAAGCATTATAAAAGATTCAAGAGTGAAACATTTTCAAAATCTTTACCATGTTTATGTAACATCTAACATGCAATAACATCTGTCTAAACAGAACTTGTTGTGAACAGTTATACCTGTCTAAACAGAACCATGTGTGAACAGTAATACCTGTCTTAACAGAACCCTGTTTGAACAGTAATCCTTGTTTAAAAGAAAGATAACTTTGTTCACATATTGCGTATATTGTGTAAGGGTTACCTCCCATATACTGTGCTTATGATGTATGACATGTGCTTCTGGTTGAGTAAAGTGTTTGAGCCTTAAATGTGTGATTGTATGCCAACTTTGTATTGGGTTAAATCCGAGGTGTAACCTGAGACACAACAAAACCCTCTAAACAGAATCCTGTGAGAATAGTAATACCTGTGTAAACAGAACCCTGCGTAAACAGTATTACCTGTCTATGCAGAACCCTGTGTAAACAGTTATCCTGTTAACCTGTTTACTCCTGACCTTAAAACTACAACATACATATGACATATTTATATACTGAGAGTAAATTATGTGACTAAACATTGGTCATGATACTGCTTTCTACCATATATTTACTTGATTTTTAATAAAATAGAAACTGTTTTAAAAAAACATTGATTCTGTTTGCCAAGTAGATTTAGTTTGATGCATCCATAATAAAAATAGACTGACCTTGACATTAGGTGAAAATAGGTTTCTATGGCAACCAAGAGCGGCATTCAAATTATCAGCACTAAGTGCCATCCAATATGCCTGCATGTCACGTGACGAGTAGCCTCGCTGTTTACTGATGTTTTTATAGATGTGAGCCTTCAGTATATGGTGTCCTAATTCTATCGTCTTGTCTGACATCAGGGGGGCATCCACTCGGGAGTACTTAAATGCCATTAATGCATGGCCGTGTCTGAAATAATATAAACAATAATTAATTTAAGGTTGACTTTCTAGATGAAGAAGCAGAATAAAGCCCATTTAATTACTTTGTTATCATTATTCTATCGTAGTTATTCCTATTTAAAAGAAAGAATATGGAATATATGCCAGAAAGGCACAATCCATATCTTTTCTGGATTGTGCACTGCATAATTTCTTGTTAAGCTGTAGCCCTTGGTTCGTTAAAATTCTGTTGGGCACGAAACAAATTCTACAAAATAGTGCCTTGCATTTCCTTTTTATGTCCAGTGATCTCATATGTGATCATTCTATCTTCAATGCTCAAAGTGAAATAATTTAATATTAAGTCAACATCCACATCATTTTAAAAAGGTTGAGTACCTAGAAACTGATAATTAAATTTTGCAGTATAACATGGCATGCAACATCAATAAGTTGTGATATTTTACACCTGTGTATTTTCACGATTTTAAGAGAAATGAAACCGAACATCAAACAGATCGCTTAGATCTCAAAATTTTAAACATGCAACTAATGACAGATAACATTACATGTGAATAAACTTCTATTTTTACTATTGTAGTATCACATTGTACATTATGAAATACAAAGTTTTCTTTATGCTTTTATGAAATTGTTTAAATATTTAGAACAAATCTGGGCTAAATAAAAACATATCAAGTTTGAGTTTCAAAAAACATCTTAACTGACACAATGGCAGATGGTTTCAGCAATTCAGATAACTAACCAATCAAATAATCCAATTTCAGATTATAAAGAGGTGCTTCGCAAGCGCAGCATGATACGACCGCAGCACATTGAAATGTGAAAGGTGAAAAAAAGACACTTTGGGTAAGTGTGGACACAGTATGTTGTTGGACACAATAATGTGCTGGACACAGT
>JAULBM010347199.1:0-12302 GCA_032357055.1 Geukensia granosissima | reverse complement strand
ATACTGAGGTATAACAATCAATGGCCAACAGTTTGCGATTAATTGATTTCTAGTGCTGTTTCTAATTCAGAAAAAGCTGGTTGTGTCATTGTGTTTGCTTATGACTATTCCTTTGTGAATTATTTTTATCATACTGTTTGAGATTATTCAAAACTAATAGAAATATAGAGAAACTTTCTTTGCTAGCCATTTATAATCGTATTTTTAACAATCGAGATAAACATTCAATTTCGACCCTTGGTATGTAATTTTAAGGTTGAACTATCAAGATTGTGAAAATATGATGATATATATTTATTATTATCAATGCTTTAACAATGTAAGATTTTGCTGTTTTAAAATTTAAAGTTAAAATATTGTCTAAAAAAACCCAGCTGAATAGTGACCTCCTTAATCAAAGTCCACTCAATCGCATGTAGCGTTGATAATCAGTGCACATGGATTGATATTCACTTTTTTAAAAATTTGGTCGAATGGCATAAAAATAGCATGACAATCAGAGAAAGGACATTTATAAAATTCTGTTATTTGATGAATATACACTTCCATCTACATTAATATCACATCTAATGTTTTTCTGCAATATGACTATAAGTCCAGAAATATTTAGTTGGAGTATTTTTTCATTTTCATCAAGAGGTTTTATAATTGAACAGAGGTTGATGTGGCAAGAACCTTTCATTTTCTCCTTTTGAAGATCCCAACACAGTGAGCCACATACTGCTATAACAAATAAAAAACATTAATACTAGAAGTGAAATAATTTCACATACTTTTAACATTTCAAAATTTTTCAGAGGGAAAAAATTTGGTGTAGTTATATTAACATTTTGTAGCATGTTTAACATATAATTGAATAGATACAATCTCCCCTGTTTTGTATGAAGATGGAATATTATCCCAAAATCTTCAATTTTTCTATAGCGTTAATAAATCACTGAATTCAGAGTTAAGTGAGTGTAACTTCATTCATAATGTATCAGTTAGTACTGCTCTATGCATGTTTTTTTATAAACAATAACAATAACGCAAAATATTTTGCAAAGTATATGTAATATTTTTATACATGGGGAAAACACATTTTATTTTTTCCTTTCATGTTAGTTGGTTCTATTGTATACATTATACAGGATTTATTATTTTTGTATTTTGATATCATTACAGTGAAGTATCTTTTTTTGTGATAATAACGTATTGTATGCAATCAGGTTTAATTTTTTGAAACTGCATTAAGGTTTATGTGTTTGTTATGTCTGGAAGAAAGCATATATACTATGTTCAGGCAAAGTACATGATAAATATAAACTTTTGTGACACTATATATTAGATTGCAGTCAATCCTATATAATATAAGGGTTTATCATATCCTTATAGTAAATAAAGGAAAAATTTTACTGTTGAATAATATGCGATCTGAAGTGAAAAAAAAAAAAACGTTTTAAGAAGAATTGCATAAGCGGGTTGATATCAAATTGTTATTAACTGCTTCCGATTTTATCACACGTCTCTTCCTGACGTTATCACACCCTTCTTCGTTTAACGTCGGCACTTTCTGGTATTTCAACTGAAATTCAGTGAATGAGGTAAATACGCATCAATGCCTTTCCTGTAATGAAAGTAAAATTATTTTGCGTTAGTAATACCCCAACTGTTTATATCTATCTGAATTCTAGCTTAAGTTGCATACATATTGATATGTTAAATTAAGTGCCGAAATACCGGATGACGCCATAGCATTTTACAAGTTAAGCTAGCGATGAATCATCAGAAATAAGGAAAACGAGTTTGAAAAAAAAAACAGTTAAAAATATTATTTGTCATATTTTGTCTTCGAGATAAAAAAAAAAATATAATGAATATGCAGTATTTTTTTTCTCTTGGACTGATATTGTACCTAGGACTGATAATACATGTGATATGAAAAATTCCATGTAATAATCTGATAATATCACATGAAGAAACGGTAAATTGTTATGAACACCAAGATTTTTTTCATTTTTAAGAAGACATAATATAAAATGGCTTTTTCCGTATGACATCCCGTTTCATATCACCCCGAGAGCTCATGACATTCCTTTTCAACCCGAGACACCAATATAATCAAGACAGCTGATCTCAAGGTTTGATATTGGTGTCTCACTTTAAAACGGGACGTGATACTTAAATATTCTCTATATACATTATGTATTGATTAAGGAGCGGCTTATAGCTATTGCAGAAGCTGAAAGTATTATAACTATAATATGTTCTATCGTGGAAGAACTTATAAAATCATGAAAGTATTGTATATTTCAATCAATAAAGTTCGGTTTATTAACTATCGCTGAAATATTTGCAATGACTACATTTATGGCTATGTTTCTTGGTTGATCATTCGATTTTGACTGGAACGATGCCCTCGCCGCAACTTCGGTCGAGTCCGTACCCTCCTCAAACCTCGTCTGTATTACGTCAGCTGCCATTGGATCTACTTTCGGCAATCTTCTATGTAAAGGTATATAATGTTACCATTCTTCTATGTGGAGGTATTTAATGTTGCTATTTCTGGTACTATATTAAACTCGGATATACACTTATTGGTGACACTGTCAACTTCCGGCGAATTAATGTAGCGTGTAGACACATATCAAATCTCCTAGTACAGCCGAGGGATTGAGGTAGAGTAGCGGAGTCACCCGAGGTTTGCCGATTGCGATTGACCCGAGGTCATTCGGACAAATTCATTCACGAAATGGAATGTGTAATACGTCTATTGTAAAATGCCGAAAAATAAAATGTAATGAAATCAAATGTAACAATATTTGGCGAATTAAGTTTACCATTTGAAACGAGTAATAGTAAAACATATTACAAAGACATTCACTGGAAGAAAGGTTTTTGACTTGAGGCACATAAAATAAGTGGAGTGATTAAACATATTTGTATTCGCTTAATCCTTTCTTTAATCTGGGATTGAAGTTTGACAAAACGATTTAAAAGCAAACATTAAAAACTGTCTCAAATTTCATTCTTATTGTCGATAAACAGTATGCAGACAATTATGAGTACAAAAAAGAAATATACGAAAGTTCTGACTGTTATTCACAGCTAGTTAAAAATTCATACACAGTTGATAAAATACCTGGTTGTCGTAATTCTAGAGACATCAATCAAAACACGTCCAGTTGGATGTAGTTAATAATAATAATAACCAAAAGAAACTATGTGTTTTGAAATTAGTTAAATGGTAAAAGTATTGTTAGAATATTTGACTAAATTTGATGTAGCTTTTTGACTTGAGAAAAAATTTTCATTCCATAATACACCATATTCTTAGATCATAAAATGTATAGATAAATAGCTATTTTTATTCTCGCATCCCTCTTTTAATTTAAGATTTACAACAAATTCAAAAATGTGCTTTATGGGACTTTGCTACCTTTTCACACCTTTTTATATAAATAGTTGGATAAGCGTAGCTAAATTTTATGTTTATATCATTGTATTTTAAAAGAAACAAGTAAACGTTGTACTTATCTATGGTAATATTGGTAAAAATTTATTTTTTAATTGAACGTCGTTTGTAACTGGTTGACAATGAGTTGCTTTCTCCTCCGGGGTACTATGACCATCCTCGTTTTCACCGGATTCGTTAAACTCAAGATTTTTGTTCATTTTTCCTGAGTTTTCTAACATGTCTAAGCAGTTGTACTTTCACTTTGGATAAGAGTCTTTAACGGGTCTGATTGATTATAATTTCTTATAATGAAAAATACTACATGCATCAAATATCTAGATTTAATTGGCATCAGTTTTTGTCCATTTGAAAAAAAGTCTACTGGAATTTTCTCTTTTTTCTTTTTGAATAAAACAATTATCTGACACATTTTAACCTTTAAATTTTCTGATTACCTAATCTCACATTGAGTTTTTCATTAAACTTTAATGAAGTCAAACATTCCTTTTCTTTTATCTTTTTACGGTTTGCGTGCCGTTCTGTTACAGGTATACAGTCACATATCAGTTAGTATTTATTGATCATTACATAAAGCTTGTATATCCTTTAAAAAACGACCTAATACAAATGTCTCGATAACATAGTATTGTATGAGAAATCTGGATTTAACACGTTGACATGCCTATCTGCTTGTATTAGGTTAAATTGGCAGGACCTATCAACTATCCTGTACACTTCGTGTATAATTTAGTATTCTAAGCAACCAATACATGTGTACATAACGTCAAAGAGATATGTAAAGCATTTTTAAGTTGGATTTATAGCTGTTTTGTCAAACCATTGGTCTAGGTTAGGGGCGGGTTGAATACCGACCCGCCACATACTATACAACATATCGGCCTGGCAACTTGTTAATGTATATTAATTTACAGGTTTTAGATGGGTTCGTGTTACTCCAGCTTTAGGTTTCAGTGTAGTGTTTTGTGTTTTATGTTTGTCTTTCGTTTCATTTTGTTGGCCATGGCCTTGTCTGTCTTCCGACTTAACGATTTCTGTTTGCCCCTTTGGTATCTTTAAATTCCTTTCACAGACAGTCATGCCATGTTTCCTTGTTCTTTACTTACCGCTAAGTTTTTTACATATCTCATGACCATAATTCGACCTAGACATCAACAAATTTTAGATGAAAACGAATTTACCCTGTCTATCAATTTATAAAAGTGAAGTTTCCGATCTAGTTATTTACCATGAATCAATATCAAAGATATGGCACCAATAGTATTTTTAATACACCTGTACACTGATTAAACTCTTAGATGTGCGTGGATTCAAACAAGGTACCATTTTCCTAATGTTGAAGACCAGGTATTTGGTAGCAATGACTTAATTATTTTGAACTCTTGGGGAGGATCTTAATATAATGCAGTAAGCAGCTTTAACCTTTGTTGCTTCTAAGATCAAGCTGGGTGATGTTTGGGGAATATTTATTTAAATATAAACTACACACGAACAGCCAGAACATTCAGGAACACTACCGAATAATGTTTCCTAAATTTGCATATTCTTGTAAAATGAATTATTAAGAATGTTCCATTATTATTTTAGAAAAATTGTAGCCAAGAGTTAAAATTATTGAACATTTTCTCAAAAGTATTTAACATATTTTGCCAAAATGTTAAATACTTTTGTTTAAGGTAAGAAAACTTAAATGGCTGCTAGATAAAAAAAAAATCCCAGAATAGACACTTGACGAGATTTTTTGATTGTATAAAAAATCTTCAATATCTTGTCATATTGCCATGTTCAGATTTTTCCTCACACAAATATTAAAAGTTTCAGGGCTATTTGACATTCCATGATCTCATTCAATATATGATAGTAATCCTGTCTGATGAACTGACGAAAAAGTTTGGAAGAATTTTTTTTTCTTACCTGTAAAAGTAATTGACAGCCAAATAAGAAATACTCCAATCATCTTGTTAGTTATGTTCTGTAAAAATGATATAATTAGGCACATGAAACTAATAGCACCGAAAAAGCAACAATTCTAACTGTCCAAACTATAGCAAGTTTCCCAATAAAATACCGCGGGATGTTCAGCATCTATGACGAATTGCATCCTTTATAAATAAAACAGCTTCTCTCATTGGATCGATATTTTCAGCAGTAAACCAATCAAAAACAGATTTACTTGTGGTCTGTCACAGTTCTTTTCTGTTTTGATTACGACTCTCAATTAATTTAATAAAGTAATACACAATATACGAGGGAATACACATTGCGAAAAGGTTTCCGACATCTCTTTTGTTCTTTTCTTGGGACAATAAAACTAATAAACAATTTATGAAATGAGACATTGTCATGCAAGTGTTCGTAACAAGTTTTTAAGAAGATGAAAGTGACATGGAAATGTTGTTATCCCGGCAGGTGGATTGTAATTAGAAATCAATGACGGGACATTTATCTTGTTTTTCTGATCAAAAGTGAGTGAAAAGCATTTATGCTCTTCCGAAACCAATCGTATGTTTTGTTCAACACAGAAAACCATTGATTACCTGCAAAAAACCTTGTAGCTTGATTAATTAATTTGAAGGGATGGATGAATATTAACAAATAAAACTGAATATATTCCTTTATGCAATTGATTAATACTTCAACCGAGATAATGCGTAGTCAATTACATTTTTAATTTTCTTTATGATTACAATATTGTTTCCCCTTTCGGAGCACTAATACTTCTGCTGTTATTAAAGGTATTCCTAGAGTCAAATCCTTTGTTCCTTTTGTTTACGTTTTATAATATAGTAGATTACGGATTATGTTTTCTCTTTGGATTATGCATTTTAGACCTCTCGCATAGGTATTCTACACTGAACTAAAAAGTCTTGATTGCAATGAGTTTAGTCTTATAATTATAAAATATTCGATATAAAATCTAAACTAAATTTCGAGGGATCATAGTGGGACAAAAACGCAAGAAAAAAAGCAAGACCAAAAAGAAAGATAAAAATATTACACTTAACAATGCGTAGCAAAAGACCCAATTCAACCGAAGTCGGATAACCGCCTAAGTAAGTAAGAATCCCTTTCCATTCTGTATGCAATATTTATAAAACACCAATAAAAAGAAAAAAAAGGAGATTTTGTATGATTGTCAATGAGACATAAAAGCATTCGGTTGGAGGTCCACAAATATAAAATGTGATAATTTTCAAATGTAACAAAAATAGACCAACTGTATCTTATAATGCAAAACTAGGAGCAGTAAATCATCACAACAACGGCATCCAATGGACCACTGGTTCTAGGTATTTGACAGACACATAAAGTTTGCGATGGGATTTAACATACTTGTAAGCGGTCGACCCGCAATAAAACAACCTAACATTAACTGCATTGGCATTGGCTCAAGATTTTGACAAATAATGCAAAGATTATAGAAAATCAAACCTTTGATAACAATATGTTTGTTTGGCTACAGTAATAAAGGAGGAAAGGCGGAAGAAAATAAAAGGGCCAGACAAAAAGTGAAAGTTGACAGACACGCACGGTTATCTAGAGAAAACGAACAAGACGCAACATAACCCATACATATATAAAACTAAAAACAAATACAAAACAATGAACAATGCGGATCCCACCAAAGTGCCGCCCATTCAAAAAATATTTAATATTTAATATGGGTTGAAATTGCATAATATTTCGCTTAGATGATAATTTACTTTTCATCAGCTAATTCCTTACTTTTATATCTCGAATATAATTTGTTTTTTGAAATCTTGGCATAGGAAATTATTTGAAAATTGCAATTTTTTCATCCATGTATCAACCGCTGCTTTCAAATATAGTTAACAATGCCTTAAATACTTAGATATCAAAGACATTAGTCCGTATAGAAAAAAGAAAATACAGATTGACCTTTATATATTCTGTACTTAAGCGTACAGTCAGTCTACCAAGACAGCATATGAAGCCGACAACGAACAAGTTCTCGCTTTTTCTGACAGCCGGTTCGATATCAATGACTACTGATAATTACCTGATTTTCTTAAAACAATTCATTATAATCGTAGCTGTGTTTCAAGCCAAAAAAACAACAGTAAACTTTTTTGATGTACATTAGACATTTCAAGTACCTTTACCAGGTCAAAGATCGAATGTGTTGCATCAACATAGGACTTTGGTATGCTTTTCATTCGTTTCTTCATTTTCTTTAATTTTTTATTACTTTTGGGGGGGGGGGGGGTGTGAAAAATTCCAATGCAAAAATCTGCACTTTCATTTGTGTTCTTCATCTTAAGCTATAGTGAAAAGTGAGATCTTCAATTTCGAATGAACATTCACACCTTTCGTGGTTTTAAAACGGCCTCTTTGATTTTGTTTAAAACGAAATGCTAATTTTGTCGTAAAAATTCATAATGCACGATTATCTTTTCATATAGAAGAAAAATCTGCGATAGTCATGCACATTTCCACTATTGTTGTCACTGCGATTTTGGTGAAAAGTGATTCGCATTATTTCCAAAAAACACAAGCATTTTATTTTAATCAAAAGGTATATTTTCTGTAACTTATGTCAATTCTACATTGTAGTATAAGAGTTCTAGGCACTATAAGCAATTTAATCATTATCTACAATAGAAGGAAGATAAATTTATGATAAAGATATAAAAAAGATGTGGCATCATTGTCCATGAGACAGCCACCCACCAAGTGACAGAAGAATTTAAACTTCTACAGGTCCCATTATTGCGTTTAACAATGAACCAGAGTCCATACCATAACGGAAGCTGTAAAAAGGCTTCGAAATACAAATTGTGAAACTATACATAAAACACGGCAATCCACCTAATCTAAATCAAAAATGCTTGGGCAGGTAACTGACAATCCTTATCACGTGCGATGCGAGTTAAACGCAACCCGTTGGTATGTATGTTTTGTATGGTACAAACCCAGGCGGAACTCACGCCGTATAGATGATAGGATACAGTGATCTGTACAGGTAAGTTTTAATTAACTACCTAGACCACTCGGCCAACCAGGCCCCAGTTGGCTTTTGAATATTTGTTATAAACATTAGTCAGATGTTGATTGTGTCTTTCTAGCATATATTCCATATTCCTTCACTAAAACATGTAAACAAGAAACATCCTATTTAAAATTTATTTAATTTGATACTTTAAGGTGGAAAGGGAACAGAACAATTCGATGTGCAGTAATTGGGAATTGCAAAAAGGTTGGGGTCTGGTGGTGGACTGTAAACAAAAGTCTCCTGATAGAAAGTCATGGTATGAATAATGTCTCCAATGAATGATTTCGTCAAAAACTGACAGGGCACGCCTTCATCCGTACCGTACCACGTGTCGAAAGAAGTCACACCTTTAATTTGCCAGCAATGACATTTTGACCCTTGTAAGATAACATCTCCAACGTAAGTCGAATTAAGCAGCCATGTTTGTTTAATGACGGTACAGTGTTTATTTGCAGTACAGAGTTTACAACACTTTTTCACTTCCGGGTAAATGATGTACAGACTTTTGTCGTTGGAAAATAGTATTCTGCATGGACTTGATGGATCTTTTGGATTAAGATTGGAAATATGACAAAGAATATCTTTTTGTCCTTGTAGCTTATCATATCGCATAGTATCTAAGTTAAAATCGTAAAACCAAGATCCATTGTTCTGAAAATGTCCAACATTGGCACTTTCCAAAAATGATATAGACCATGCTGGGCCTAAAACTGGCGGCTGTGGCGCATAAACAACAGATACTGTTATTGCGGAGATAACCAATCTTGGTGCCAGCATTTCCTGCTGCAAAGATAAAGTATAATTTACGATTATATATATTGTTTAGGTTTTATTAACTCTTTTACTACATTAAGTGTCCTTCAAGTACATAAAAACTTGAACATTAAATTGATTCGTTGGAGAAATGGTATTTTTCAAAGGGGTATCGACCAAACTGTGTACCTGTCCTTTGATAGGGCTCATGGTTGTTGGATTGTTCATTATTTAGTTAACATACTTGTGTGTGTGTGTCAACATTGAGGGATTGAGAGTGTTATTTTAGATCTGATTGTGTAATATATTTAGTGATAATTAAAGTCCATCGCAAGGAATGTTATTTCACGTTCGTTGAAAAACATGGGAGCCTCAACAGGGACTTAAATCCTATTTTCTAGGGAATGTGCGATTTTTCTCAGCCATTTGAGATATTCAATAATTAAATAGATAAAGACTCAATACCAATGAAATAACATATTTTTATCAGAATTTTTGGGTGCAATCGCATTCCCCGCTCTTCCCCTTTAACATGAATGTTTTTGGTGTAGAAATTAATGTTCCATTTTTGTTTGTAGCTGTATAAACCTCCTTTAATTTCAACGTTCAAAGCGCTTTTCTGTATAATGCTGAAAAAATCATGAAAAATAGAGTGAATTCCAAAGAAAATTTAATTATAACTAACCTACATGTACAATCCAGATTGTCTTTATCTATATTATATTATGTTATCATATTTGTGTTATCGCCGTTAATAATAGGATATCTGTAGACAATTTATCAATTTATCGATTTTATTATCTATTTTCTTATTTTAACAACATAAGTAAATCAGAATGATTTTGTATGACATTTGACTTATTTCGGTACCAAAAGCACCGGCATACACAAGATATTAACGACATATACTCCAAAACATTGAGATATTTACGTTCAGAGCGGGAAGGATGTTGATTCAATTAAAGTATTTTCCTTCACATGTAGACCTTAACGAAAATCTTCGCCAAGTTCATAACTCTGCCCAAGTACTGAACGCAGCAGAGAAAAAGTTGATTTAATTATGAGGGGTAACTTCTAATCGCAGCTTGATACAAATTCATTTTATTTTAATGGACAATCTTCATATGGGTTATTGACCTTGAAATAATGGACTAATCAGGTTAATTGTGATAACCCTTTAACTCGACTAATCAGGTTAATGGTGATAACCCTCTAACTCGACTAATCAGGTTAATAGTGATAAACCTCTAACTCGACTAATCAGGTTAATGGTAATATCCCTCTAACTGTAAGACGAACTGACCTGAAATCTCCCTGGAAAAATGATCAGAGATGGAAAGATTCTACAGCTAAGTTGTTAACTTATCGTATAGGAATGCTGATAAACCAAAGAAAAAATATGGAAAATTTGCCAGAAAGAAACAATCCATATCTTTTCTGGATTGCGCGCTACGCTGTTGCCCCCGGCTCACTTGATATCCCTGGGTCACGAAACAAGCTCCCCAAAAACTGGTGCCTTAAAAATGCCTAAATTTCACTGCGTATGAAGCACTTTTTTGGATTAACCTTAATCAGTTACGCTCGGGACGTAATATTGAAAAACAGCTAATAACGTGGAGAACTTCCTTACTGTATTGCAGCAATTTTATATTTAGACTGAACGGATCAAATAGTTTTGATACAAAATGTGCACTTGTGATCTCTCACATCGTTACTCTATACTGAATTTGAAATTTTTTAATGTCATATAATAGTCCTTATTTACACCACTCTGTAGAAAGTCGAGCAAACGTAACGTATCTTGTGACATGTTGTGACAAAAAGGACTACATTTCAAACAGTCAGATCATTGCCGTCTGCTGTCCCCAGTTGTCAGACATGTGTGACATAAAATAGCTGTCCCTACAGTTGGATTTTGATTCCTTTTTAATTTTTCGGATTTGTGTACATCTTTTACATTGTTTGCATATCGAACTATTTTTTTAAACATTTTTACGTTCTTTCAATCGAAAACGATAAAAGATAGCATACAACAAAAGTAAAATGTGTGTCTCATCAAAATCTGCATTTGATTCATGACTTTCTATTGGTATTAGACCGTCTGGCCTTTTGTTAAGAGCCCTTATTCATTTAAAAGTTTGGTGTCCTATAAAAAAGTGAATGTAAGGTCTTTAACATTGATTAAGAAATGGTCTTCAATAAGCTAAGGTGTAGGAGATTATACCCAACAAAACACGTTTTACACCACTGAAACTTGTATATACCTGTAATGTGTTAGAACTTGTGGCTGTTTGGTTGTTCGGTAAGTAGTTGTCATTTAGTCTTCCCAGGCTGTATTCTCATACATCCGTTATACTCCGATTGATAATATAATGCGGAGCTAGCCGCAAAATTCGAAAACAAGGTCATGGTAACCCAGACTAGTTGTCATTATCATGTTCATCACTGTTAACATTTAGGTATTGGTCGCACAAATTTATATTTAAAGGAAAGAATATGGAATATATGCCAGAAAACTAAGATCTACATCTTGCATATGTTTATAACAAATATTCAAAAGTCAAATTTAACTGCATTTAACGAGCTTTCTGGATTTACCTTAATCAGCCACACTATGGTCAACAATAAAAAAATCTAGTAACATTCATGGACCACAAAAATATACAGTTCATTTGGAAGTGAACGACGATAGATAACCGTCGGGGAACGTTATAAATTACTTGTTGAAAAGATGTAAACTGTCTTTTCAAAATACATTCCGGTATCTGTAAACATATAAGAGCATGCAACTCATATGTGCATGTGAAATAATTAGAAGGGGTGTTAGGACCGGGATTCCGGGATTGGCCATTCTATCCAGCTGGAATTCGGGATTTCGCTTCATGATATTCGAGATTTGCAATAGATTATATACAAATAACTGACATGTACATGACCAATCAACAATCCTGGTTGCCGTCAAATCGGTTACCTTTGTAAATAATTTGTTAAGTATAGATAGATGAAATACAAAATTACCAATGTTAAATAAATATGGAAAATTAGGTATGCTATATGTACATTTCAAGGAGTAACCTCTCA
>JAULBM010347188.1:0-12304 GCA_032357055.1 Geukensia granosissima | reverse complement strand
GTCGAGGATCGGTAGTAGGTTCAGCTATTTCTCCAGTAATTAAAATCTGTGGAAATCCAGAAACATTTAAAAACATGGAAGATGATATGGATATCAATGCTGGGAAAATTCTTTCTGAAAATGAAACGTTAGATTCGATTGGTAAGGAAATTTTTGAGAAAGTTAAACAGACGGCGAACCAGAAAAAAACTAAATCGGAAAAAATTGGACATCGAGAATTTGTACTCACCTATAAGAGTTTTGAACCGATTGGACCAGGCTGTTTGCCAGTCTAGTTGTATTTAATTTATTTATAAAGGCAAGGATTTTTTATGAAACTTTTACGCTATGGAGCACGCAATCAAGAAAAAGTTGGAATTTTAGATCAGGATGGGGCTATCCGTGATTTAACACCCCATATTCGAGATTTAACTCCTGAAACTATTCCACAACTACCCCAATTAAAAAACATTGACATTAGCCATTTAGAATTAGTGGGGGGCTCTCCTCGAATAGGATCCTGTGTTGCCAAACCAGGTAAATTTATCTGTATCGGACTTAACTATTCAGATCATGCTGCAGAATCGAATATGGAAGTGCCCCCAGAACCAGTTGTTTTTTTTAAAGCAACTAGTGCTATCTGTGGTCCCAACGACGATATTGAAATACCTCGAGGATCGATTAAAACAGATTGGGAAGTAGAACTAGGTGTGGTGATTGGTAAAGAAGCAAAATATATTGATGAAAAAGATGCGATGAAACATGTGGCTGGGTTTTGTTTAATTAACGATCTTTCCGAGAGAACTTTTCAATTAGAAAGATCCGGTCAATGGGTTAAAGGCAAATCGCATGACACCTTTGCTCCGATTGGGCCTTACCTAGTAACACCCGATGCCATAAAAGATTATAATAATCTTTCCATGTGGTTAGAAATTGATGGGAAAAGATATCAAAATGGTAATACCAAGACCATGATTTACAAAGTACCCTTTATCGTTAGTTACCTATCCAATTTTATGAGTCTACAACCGGGTGATATTATTAGTACAGGAACTCCCCCTGGGGTAGGGTTAGGACAAAATCCCCCTGTCTATTTAAAAGCTGGTCAAACCATTCGACTAGGAATTGATGAACTAGGAATACAAAATCAAAAAACTATTAATGCTTAATACTAGTCTAATATTGAAAAGACAAAGTAATTTGATAGATGACACATTTCTAAAAGGCAAATAAATCATGGAAATAGAATACCTACCACAATACACCTCGGTTAATCAATTACGGCTACTGGCTAAGAAGAGGCTTCCTAAGTTTGCCTTTGAATACCTTGATGGTGGTTGTAATGAAGATATTAATTTAGCTAAAAATACTAAGGAAATTAGAGATATAGAACTAATTCCATACTACCTTAAAAAGATTAAACCACCTTCTCTCAAAGTTAAATTATTTAATACCGAATACGATGCTCCTTTTGGAGTATCGCCAATTGGGCTACAAGGATTAATCTGGCCTGGGTCTCCAGAAATATTAGCTAAAGCAGCTTATCAGCATAATATTCCTTTTATTTTAAGCACCGTATCTAATGCCAGTTTAGAAAAAATTAGTGAAATAACCCACGGCAAAGCTTGGTTTCAACTCTATCATCCAGTTAAAGATGAAATGCGAAATGACATACTCAAACGACTAGAGGCATCCCAATACCAAGTTTTGGTATTACTAGCCGATGTTCCTCAATTTGGTTTTCGCCACCGCGATATCCGTAATGGATTGAGTATGCCACCTCGTATGACTTTAAATAATATTTTACAAATTTTGAAGAACCCAAATTGGGCATACAATACCTTAAAAGTAGGCAAACCTGAATTTGCTAGTTTAAAACCTTATCTTCCTAAAGACCTAGATTTAAAGCAGCTAGGGTTATTTATGAATCAAACTTTTAATGGGGTACTCGACAAAGAAAAGATTGCGAAACTTCGTGATTTATGGAAGGGTAGGCTAGTGATTAAAGGATTGGCTAGCGAAGAAGATGCTGAACTAGCCGTTAAGCTTGGTCTAGATGGCATCATTGTCTCCAACCATGGAGGACGCCAATTAGATGCTGGGGAATCGACGGTCATTCCTTTACAAAGGATTGCTAAAAAATATGGGAAGAAGATCACCATGATGATGGATAGCGGTGTACGTAGTGGACCGGATATCGCTAGAACTCTTGCGGTGGGATCTCAATTTACTTTTCTAGGTAGAACCTTTATGTACTCCGTAGCAGCTCTCGGCAAGAAAGGTGGAATGCATATGATGTCAGTTCTTAAAGCTGAGTTACAACAAGTGCTCAACCAACTTCAATGCGAGGATGTAAGTAAGCTACCGGATCATTTAAAAAAATAATTTTTTTCTCTCATTTTACTTCTAAGATAAAGAGGATAAGGTTGAATATCAGCTAATATTCCTTTATCCGATCTATTTCTAAACTATTTCCTAATATAGCTATAAAACTAGTTAACATAATAGAAATTATAGGAAGTTCTATTATTTAATAGATAACCCTAATAAACTTTTAACTTTTTAAAAAATCTATCGATAAAATAAATAAGTCTAAAATTATTACTCTATCTATAATTTCTATTATGTTAATTTAAGCGGTAATCATACATTATGGAGTATGGCAAAATATTATTTTAAAGTTTGTATTGTCATTTTACTCGCCTTTCTTTTCAAAGGTGCTATTTTAGAACCTTATTCCCGCTATTTACCCAAACCTAGCAACCCGATTATCTTTTCACTGGCTATTTTTATCATTCTTTGCTCAATTGGATTATTAATTTTTCAATATCAAACTAAACCTTATGTGACAACAAAATTAAAATGCCTAAAATTTATTTTAATTTTTCTAGCATTCACCCTTCTTTTTATAATTCGTTTCACCATCGATAAAGAAAATTTAAACATTAATCATTGGGAAGATTATCCTATTCAGTCTGGTAAAAATAAACAACTCTACTTTGAAGCCAATTTAAAAAGCCTTGATGGCTTTAAAAAAGAAAGATTTCAAATCACCCTAGAACTATCTAAACTTTTTATTAGTAATCAAGGTCAGGAAAAAAATGAGATAAATAATTCACAATCTTTTCAATCTGGAACTTATGTGACGGCTTATAATTATCTTCAAATTAGCAACCTTAATATCAATGATAAAATCATCATTAAACCCTACCGTATCCAAAAAACCATGGACATGAAACCCAATTCTTATCGAGATTATTTAATTAACAATAATATTTATGCCACATTTTACTACCTTCCCCAAGATTTAACCATTATAGAAAAACCCTCTCTCAAATTAGTTGATTTAGTTCGAAAAAATATTAAAGATAAACTCCATCAATTTATCGAATACCCCTCCTCTACCCTTGCCTATTCACTCATCACCAATAATAAAAATGACATACCCGACTTTATTAAAGACAATTTTCGCAATACCGGCACCTACCATTTCTTAGTCGTTTCTGGCATGCATGCCATGTTTATCACCATTATCTTTTTTTATTTTTTTAGATTTTTAGGCATGAAAAGAAATATAGATTTAGCTTTCATTTTTATTTTAATTCTATTACCTTACTTGTTTATTACTGATTTTAAAATTTCGATTGTTCGTACCTACATCATGGGACTGATTGGTCTTTTCCTCAAATTTTCAGATTACAAAATTAATTTGCTAGCGGTGTTATCTCTTAGCTTCATATCGATGGTTTTTATTGACCCGCAAACTATTCACTCCATCTCCTTTCAATTAAGTTTCTCCGCCGTCTTTGGTATTGCTATGATGGTTAAGTTAATCACTACCTACCAAATAAAAAATAATTTTATCTGCGGTATTTTAGTTTCTATAGGTGCTCAATTAGGAACCGCTCCAATTATTATTTATTATTTTGGATACATTAATTTCTTATCACCCCTTTATAATATCGTTGTCTATTTCCTAGTCACCATCTATTATTTTTATACATTATTACTGGTAATCATACCCCTTGATTCAATTTCTTTAGTGATTGGAAAATTACTATCAAGTCTTGGAGATATATTATTTTTATTTTTAGATTATACGAATTATGAATTTGAGTGGTATTACTTTGATAATTACAAAAACAACCTATCCATATCGACTGGATTATTCTTAATTATTTTTATAATCCTTGAAGGACTTTACCAGCTAAAACCAAGTGTTTCTAAAAAAAGTTGGGAATTAAAAAATAGTGGTGGGTGTGGATAGACTCGAACTATCGACCTTTACATTATCAGTGTAATGCTCTAACCACCTGAGCTACACACCCGTTAAATATAATTATAATATGAAATAGTTGATAAAATCAACTTTTAAATAATCTTTTATTGATTGGTTTGGATAATTTCTCCTTCAGCTGTTTTTCCACCTATTGTAGTTAAGTCTGCTAAGATTTTCTTAGCTTCTTCCCTAATTATATTATTACTATCATGATCTGCTTTATAGCGAAGAAGATCTTCCACTTCTTCTAAAGGATACTTTTTTAGTTGTTTAATTGCTTCTAAACGAACTATATCATTATTCCTCTTACTTCCTTCAACGAATATATCTTTTTCTACATCAAAATAACCAAGTGCATAATAAGCACGAGCTACCATTTCTGGATCGCTAAGATCAAGGTGATTAATGACAATTTCTTTTGCTTTACTGCTTGTTGTGTAATTGGTCATAGCCACTAAAGCAACCCAGCGATGTTGCTTGCTTTCCTCTTCATTGTCAATAACCCTTTTTAAAAAGTCAATGTCTTCCGGATTTTGATAGGAAGCAATTACTTGAATCATTTTTATCTTCATATCAAAATTTTTTTCATTACGATAATCTAGTATTAACCGACGATTGAAATTTTCTGGAGACAATTTTTCTGCTGCGTCAAGTGCTGCTTTTTTTAATTCTAGATTATCCTTATTAAAAAATTGACTGCTTAATTTTCCAAAATTTACTTTTTTTTGATCATCCATTTTTGAAGAAAGTTTTGCTACCGCTTCCCAAGCTAGCTTTTGTAATTGTTCTCTTGAAGCTGGTGGATATTTTCTTAATTTAGAACTACTAAGCAAAATATCTTCTAAAATAGGAAGTTGATCAAGCAACTGGCAATCCCCTATCAATTCAACAACATTTCTTAAAAAAGTAAAATCATTTTCAAATGGTTTTTCTAAGTATCCTTTAAATAGATCCAACAGTTTTTCTTTAAAGGAAGAAGATACTCTTGAATCACCCCCTAGATCAGATTGACTTTTCTCACACTCTTTTTTAATAAATTGCACTAACTTAACTTGATCTGCATAAGTGGCATACTTAAAAACTTGTTTAGCTTTTTCAAAATCGAATTCATTAAGTTTAGCTTTTTCCTCTGGCGGAGAATCTTTAGGAGTTTCAATTTTTTCTTTCTCCGTTGTTTGATTTGACTGTTGAAGAATTTGACTAGGAGATAATGAAGAAGGAAATGCTTCATCTAGAAATTCATCCACAAATCCATTCATCTCTGCTTGATCAGTTGAATTATTTTTTTCTTTGGGAGTACTATCAGCACCACTAACACTATACCAACCAAAAGATATTATTAGGTAAAGACCTAAACAAATTTTAATAGTTTTCACTTCTTTAAATTCGGTAAAAATCTCTAATTCTTTTCAATAATTGATTTAAATCTTTTTGAGTTCCTATGGTAATACGGACATAATTGCTGATAATGGGCTTTTCAAAATACCTAATATAGATATTTTTCTGCCTAAGGTATAAAAATAATTCCTTGGCTGGAGAAGAAAGTTTTCTATTCTTAGCTGGAGGGAGTTTTGAAGCAAGTGATGGCGGTGAACACATGAGAAAATTCCCTTTAGAAGGCAACACTTTAAAATTCATCTCTTCTAATTGATTAGTTAGCCATTCTCTAAGTTTAATGATTTTATCAGTATTTTTTTTCATGGTTTTTTGATCAGAAAGAACCAGTGCTCCCAACTTCTGATTTAAAAAACCGATATGAAAAGGATCCATTCCTTTCTTTATCGACTTGATTAAATCATGGTTTCCGATTGCAAAACCAATTCTCAATCCACAAGCCGAAAAAGATTTTGATAGTGTCTTCACCACAATTAAATTATCCATCGGAAGAAATTTCAAACAGCTTTCTTGAGCAAAGTCTGCATAGGCCTCATCAATGATAAACAATTGCTGAGGGTTTTCTTTAGCTAGTTTTGCTATCCGTGATGGAGCAATACCCATTCCAGTAGGATTGTTTGGATTGGTAATAAAAACAACTTTACTTTTAGTTCCTTTGATTTTTTCAAGAGGAAAAGAAAGATCCTCATTCATCGCCAATCGTTCAATCCTAGTCCGATTCAAATTTGCATAGGTTTCATAGGCAGAATAGGTCAATTCACTTAATAACACAGAATCTTTATTCGGCATTAAAAAGGTATTAAAAATGACCCTAATGATTTCATCAGCTCCATTTCCAAAGGCAATCCCTACTCCCTTCTTTAGTTGATAGGCTTTTGTAGCCACTTCAACTAATTCTTTTTGATGAGGATCGGGATAAAGTCTTAAATCTGCAATATTTAAACCTTGGAGGAGCTTTTTGATTTTGGCTGTAGGTGGGAAGCAATTTTCATTAGTATTGAGTTTAACTAAATTTTTTCGAGGTGGTGGTTGTTCTCCTGGAATGTATTCTTTAAAGGTTTGAATATACTTATTAACAAATTTCATTTGTGTTATCCATCTTTTTAACTAGAATTTAGATATTATTATCTAATTTAGTTTAATTTAATTTGTCTAATAATCAAATATTAGCTAATTTCTTATAATATTAACACTAATACACGTTTTTATTATATAATTAAAATCATATTCATTCCGCAGGAGAAGTGTTTTTTTGAAAAGAAGAAAAAGTAAGGCTAAGCTAAACAAAAAAAAAGTAAGAAGAAAAAGAAGACTTTTAAAATTTAGAACAGGTAAAAAATAAATAATTACTTATTTATTCCTCTTTAAATAAAACTCATTCCTATTCATTATTTATCAATGAAAAGATTTCTTTGCCAAGATAGTCTTTACTGTAATAATAGGTAGTTTTATATTTAAAGATTGAAATAAGATTGTTAATTAAATAATAATAAAGGGTAAAATTCTTTATTTTTACTGAAATTCTAGTTTTAAAGTAATAAGTCTTGTCTTTATCGATTAACCTAGCATCGATTAATCTAATTTTTTTTAAATTAAGCATATTAAACCTTAATTGAGTAAGGTTATGATACTTCGTCGTCCTGCCATCTTCTTCAATAAAAAACTGTTTTGACCAATTATCATAAACCACCCTCCTAACAATCTGCAGGTTAACTAGCTCTTTATCAAAGAAAAGATTCTTTTCAAAGAATTCTACATAATAAGTAACGGTAATCGGAATATCAAAAAACAAATTTTGAACATCTTCTCCACTTAACAATGCTTGGCTTGAATTTAAATCGATTAAAATTTCTCCATTTTCTAAATAAAACTTTTGGGGTGGATTGAGCCTAATTTCTAAACTATAAAGCAAATTAGAGACAAAACATAATAAAAAAATGAGAAGTATGAGTTTTTTCATTAATCTTATCAACAAATTTTATTTTTTATAGTATTCTATATTTTAATTGAATATTTTTTTAAAAACTATTATATAATTATACATTAGATTGCTTTTGGAGGCCTAAAAATGAGAAAAAAATTAATCTTTTTATTAACTATTCTACTAGTAGCTTTTATCGCTTCATGTGGTAGTAGTAATAAAATTAAAATTGCTACTGAGGGAGCCTATCCTCCTTTCAGTCAAGTAGAAAGTGATGGTTCAGTGGTTGGATTCGATGTTGACATTGCTAATGCCCTATGTGAAGCAATGAAGGCAGAATGTGAAATCGTTCTTCAAGATTGGGATGGAATGATTCCAGGATTGTTAGCCAAAAAATATGACGCCATTGTTGCATCGATGTCCATTACAGAAGAGCGAAAAGAAAAAGTCAACTTTACCGATAAATACTATGCCACTCCTAATGGTTTTGCTGGTAGAGTAAATAGCGGACTGAATATCACTAAGGATGTTGAAGCTAATAAAGAAGTTCTAAGAGGACTTAAGGTTGGTGTTCAACAATCGACTGTTTCGGATAACTATATCACTGATAATTATTCAGGTGTTTTAGATATTAGAAGATACGGTAAACAAGAAGAAGCTAATTTGGATTTAGCAGCTGGAAGGGTTGATTTACTCTTCGCAGACATCATTCCTCTTGCAGAATTTGTTAAATTACCGGAAAATAGTGATTTTGAACTTATCGGAGAGACTGTCAATGACACCCAATGGTTTGGTGATGGGGTTGGAATTGCTATTCGAAAAGAAGATAACGAGCTATTAAGTAAATTTAATATGGCTATTAAACAAATTCGGGATAGTGGTAAATATCAAGAGATTCAGTCTAAATACTTTGATTTTGATATTTATGGAGATTAATAAAGTAAAAACAATGTAGCCATCCTATGGTTGGCTATATTTTACTAGTCCTTAAAGGTTCATTATTAACCCTAGAAGTTGCACTCCTATCATTAGTGATAGCAACCATCCTAGGGTTGATAGGAGCTTTCTGTAAACTTTCTTCCACTAAAATACTACAAACTATCGCCTTCGTTTATACCTCTGTTACTCGAGGAGTTCCTGAATTAGTCCTCATGCTTCTCATCTATTATGGTGGGCAAATCCTAGCTAATGACTTTTTAGCACTAATTGGCTTTGGGCATTTGAGAATACAAGCTAATTCTTTTGTGGTTGGAATCATTACCATCGGTTTTATTTACGGGGCCTATATGACGGAAACATTTAGAGGTGCCATCATGGCTATCGACAAAGGGCAAATTGAAGCAGGAGCTGCCTTTGGATTCACTCCTTGGCCACTTTTCTCTCGTATCATTTTCCCTCAAATGGTTCATCATGCTTTTGCATCTTATACTAACAACTGGCTCGTTATCATTAAAGCAGTTTCATTAGTATCCCTAATAGGACTCAACGACATGGTCCAATATGCTAACTTAGCTAGTAGCAGTACTAAAAAACCATTTGTATTTTTTGGGATTACTTCTTTAATCTTTTTATTTTTCACCTCGGTTTCATTATGGGTAATAGAAAAAGTTAAATCGAGGTATCATTTCGAATAAAATGAGTTTAAAAGTATTTTTAAATGTTTTCCCCCAGTACATGAGTGGCTTGTTGGTGACTATTGAGCTAATTCTCACTACTCTAGTATTTGGTTTTATATTTTCAATTATTTTAGCTAATCTTAAAAATACTCGTGTATTTATTTTTAGAAAAGGAGTGGGAGCGTTCACCTATTACTTTCGAGGAACCCCCCTACTAATCCAAATTTTTTTGATTTATTACGGTGTTGGTCAGTTTGAATGGATTAAAACTTCTTTCCTGTGGTACTTCTTCGAAAAACCTTATTTTTGTGCCATCCTCGCATTAATTTTAAACAATACCGCCTATACCACTGAAATTTTTTATAATGCTATTAAAACCACCAATAGTGGAGAAATTGAAGCTGCCCAGTCTTTTGGGATGACCCGGCTACAACAGATTATCCACATTATTATGCCCTCTGCCTTGAGGAGATCCATCCCCGCCTACAGCAATGAGGTCATCTTCATGCTTCACGCCACTTCATTAGTAAGTGTGATCACCATCATGGATATTACCGGAGTGGCGAAAGTCACCTATGCTCGTTACTACATTCCTTTTCAAGCCTTTATAATGGCCGCCATCTTATACTCTATACTTAGTTATATTTTTATTTATATTTTTAAGAAAGTAGAAAAAAGATATTTAAAACATATAAAAATCTGAATTCTTTTATTTTATAGAAATTTTTTAAAAAACATGCTAAATTAATTGTTATTTAGTTTCAAACTAAATAAGAAATGCTTATCAAAAAACTATTCTAAGATTAAACGAATTGAATACATTATTATATTAAATTATGGAGGTGTAAAATGTATAAATTATTAATAAAAACTTCTTTAATGTTGCTGTTAGTCTTTGGTTTTTCTCAAACTCTAACCGCGGCAAAACTAACTTTATATTGTAGTGTTGATGAAGAGTGGTGCCAATTAATGGCTAAAACTTTTGAAAAAGAAACTGGCATCAAAGTTAATATGACTAGAAAAAGCTCTGGTGAAACTTTTGCTCAAATCAATGCTGAAAAGTCTAACCCCAAAGGTGATATTTGGTGGGGAGGCACAGGTGATCCTCATCTGCAAGCTGCAGAACAAAATTTAACCCTTGCTTATAAGTCTAAGAACAGATCACAACTTTTTGCTTGGGCAATAGATCAAGCAAATGCTTCTAAAGATAGGACGATTGGTATCTATTCTGGTGCTTTAGGATATGGTTACAATGAAGAAATCCTTAAAAGTAAGAATCTTCCTACTCCTAAATGCTGGAAAGACCTGATTGATCCAGTCTATAAAGGTCATGTCCAAATGGCTAACCCCAATTCATCGGGAACTGCCTACACAACCCTTGCTACCATCATACAAATTTTTGGAGAAAACGATGGTTTTGATTTTATGAAAAAACTTCATAAGAATATCAATCAATACACAAAATCTGGTTCCGCTCCTATTAAAGCAGCAGCTCGAGGGGAAACCACCATCGGGATCGTTTTTATGCACGATGCCGTCGCACAAAATATTTCTGGGTTTCCGATTCAAGTCGTTGCTCCTTGTGAGGGTACTGGTTACGAAATTGGTTCTATGTCTATCATCAAAGGGGCAAGGAATTTAAGTAGTGCTAAAAAGTTCTACGACTGGGCTTTAACTGCCGAAGCACAATCTTTAGCAGCACAAGCAAAATCTTATCAAATCGCTTCTAATAAAAATGCATCTGCTCCTCCAGGATCACCTAAACTATCATCTATTAATTTAATCAAATACGATTTTAAGAAATATGGTTCAAGTGATGAGAGGAAGAGACTACTTAAAAAGTGGGATGATGAAGTATCGGTTTTACCTCAATAATTTCTCAGGTTAGTTTTTGGCTAAACCCAATTTTTTTTCAACCACTCATTCAGTTTTAATCTCTTGGTTAATAATTGGATGGGTGGGGAATTTCATCCTACCTTGGTATGCCTTTAATGACGGTTTTTTTCAATTCGACTGGTTAAGCACTAAATATTTTTTTGACCCAGAATCTGCCCCCGCTTTTTTCTATGTTTTTTTAGGAGAAAAGCAATGGCTCTCGCCTATTTCGATTTTTTTAATCATTCCCCTTATCGCTCTTAAACGTCCCAAAACCGATCCACTTTTTTCTAGAGTCTTGGTACTTTGTGGGGGACTAGGTCTTGCTTGGATGATTGCCGAAGGATTTTCTATTGGCATCAATGGTTGGTCATTTTCTTTCTTAGAGAAACTTTTTGGTCCTCTAGAAGCTGGACAATACGGAATGGGCTACGGGGCATTATTTACAGCCATATCTTTTCTTTTCTTATTAACCATTGGACTGGCTGCTAAAGGATTTATTTATGGAGATGTTTTCGTCGTAAGCTCCATCGGGCTCGTCATCTCCCTGGTCATAATATTTGTTATTTTCCCAATTTTTTCGATGTTCATTTTCGGTTTTATTACCGAAGAAAATTCCTACTCTTTTATATTATTTTTTCAAAAAATTACTAGTAGCCGGCTTTGGTCACTAGATTGTTTATTTGGAGGAACAAAATGTGGGGTGGCTTGGAATTCTTTATTCATGGCAGTTTCTGTCGCTTCCATTACAACCTTTTTGGGTTTAATTTTTGCATTAACGATTACAAGAACCGGGATTAAATTCAAGGGGATGCTTAAAGCATTAAGTGTACTCCCGATTATTACTCCTCCCTTTGTTATTGGACTAGCACTCATTCTACTATTCGGTCTTTCTGGGTCTGTCACGGTTTTTTTTAGCGACCTATTAGGCATTGAGCCGACTAGGTGGCTTTACGGATTGCCTGGGATTATCATTTCCCAAACCTTGGCATACACCCCTATTGTTTTCTTAGTATTAATTGGAGTGGTTGAGAATGTTAGTCCTGATATGGAAGAAGCCGCTCAAACTTTAAGAGCTTCTCGGTGGCAAACTTTTAAAACCATTACCTTTCCCTTAATTCGCCCTGGTCTTGCTAATGCCTTTTTACTAGGATTCATTGAAAGCTTGGCTGATTTCGGTAACCCACTAGTTTTAGGAGGTAATTTTGATGTCCTTTCTACTGAAATATTTTTCTCGAT
>JAULBM010347177.1:0-12304 GCA_032357055.1 Geukensia granosissima | reverse complement strand
CCAGTAAAACTGTCCGCCGCGATATGACTGAAATGTTGTTGAAAGTGGCGTTAAACCCCATTCAAACAAACAAAATCAGCCATAGAAGGGTTCTCTGAATTTTGGAAAATATTTTGAGAGTATTGAGAAACTTAATTTTTAGTATTTATGGTTAGACAGATAATTGTTAATCAATAAATATCTATAAATGTATAAGATAGGCGTAATTTTCAACCTCACTGATTTATTGATTTACAACGCACCAATTTTAGCTTTTATTGTCACGTTTACTTAATATAAATAACTCTAAAATCTTCCAACTCAAGTATGCAAAACAAAATAGGAGTGGGATCAGGGGCTACGGAAGGCTTAGCATTTCATTTCCTACTCACATCACATGTCGGAGAATATTTTAACTCTAATCCGGGTTAATGTCAATCTGAGGAGAATTACAGGTCAAAAGTCCACAACTAGTTGAGGTCCGCTGATACAATATGAATCAACAAATATATGATGGCGACCATAAAAGTTATAGTCGATAGGATGTACTTGGGACAGGTACATGGATCAACAAAAGGGTTCATTTCATGAACTGCACATGATAGGAAGCCCTCTGCTTGATTCAACACCCTAATTGGATTTGGATCTCGGGCTTTTTATTTTGTGATTCTGATTAATAACGTTTAATATATTTTTGTAGTGTTCTATGTTTGTCTTTCGTTTCATTTTGTTTACCACGGTCTTGTCTGTCTTATAACTTAACGATTTCTGTTTGCCCCTTCGGTATCTTTGAATTCCTTTTACAAACATCTATAGTTGTTCTAAGATCTTCAATAGTGAACACATACCCACACCATACGACAAGCTGTAAAAGTCCCTGAAATGAAAGATGTGGTGATATTCAAATGAAACAAATGTCGGCCAGATAAGTAAACAATGTAATATAAATATACATTTTAATCCCACTGCTTGTTTGCTAAGAATTTTGTCGAGTTAAGGCATTTGTTCTTTTGGGTTACCTTTTATTGTGAAGTTTGTTTCACATTTGTCTTGTCTTTTTGGATCAAGGAATCTTAATCTCTCGTTTCTATTCGATACCCTCTTGGTCTATTTCGAGACCACTGACTCTATAAAATCTGTATCATACCTAGAGGTATGATACAGATTTTATAGAGTCAGTGGTCTTTTAATTCCTATTTCGCTTGGATATATCTGGTCTAAATGCTCAATCAACGTAAATTATTCAATGACAAACACTATAGCGGAAAGAAATATTAAACGCTCTAGCTTATTTTTTTTGTTATTTCGCTGCAGTCCATAGAGAAATTATGATTTATACGAGTGCAAAACCAAGTCGGCCATAAGGGGCTTATAATTTGTGTCCATTGGAATGCTTATTGACTGTTGAAAAACCCGCACCCCCGAATTGTACAAGAATGTGGTCAAGCAGAAAATCTAGCATTTAAAGAATATTAGATTTATCCTATTTACTTGTAAAAATAGTGATCGATAGATTTTGTTCATCGAAATTGACGAAAAACTTGTCCAAGATTAACAACAAACAGAATGAATTTAACTTACGTATTGTAAACTTTCAGAATATATGTGGCCCTCTTCTGATTCCGCTGCCTACTTGGTTTATGAGGTGCATTTGATTCGATACTCCGGTACCTATTCCAAATATCTAGATTTTTATTAAGCGAGCACGGTTTTGTCACATAAATTACTATAACAAGAATAAATCCAATCCGGGATTCGTTGATTTAAATGGTATCAATGTATCTCAAGTTGTTCTTGATCTGTTACCAGTAAATCAGGAATAAGTTGAACACTTGTCGGATAAACGGCAACCCCGATGAGAGTACCGCCACGATATGGCTGAAATACTGCAGACGTGGCGTTAGACACCAATCAATCAATCAATCAACCGATAAGAGTAAAAGGATTCTACGACGGTTGTCGCGCGTGAGACGGAGAATTCTTACCTTTTCGAGCACCTTATCGAATTATTTATTTGTAGAGGATTCCCGGGTTTTGTTCTCTTTATTTTAGATTTGTGTTTGTTTGTCTTGTCTCTTGTGACTATGCACCTTTGATCTCTCACATGGGTATTCTATACTGGACGTATTATAAGCATAAACTTGAATTGGCTTAATGACAAACAAGACAGGTAAAAATTTAAAATCAAGATAAAGGCAACCAAAAGCACATGTTTCTCGATTTTGACGATTTTATTTTTGTAACTGTGAGCTAGGTTTAAAACTGTTTTGTGATTCTTTTAAATACTCTACTCTACAAAAAGGGATTCGGAGATACCAAAGGGGCAGAAAAAAAATCGTTAAGTCGGAAGACACACAAGACCACGGCCAACAAAATGAAACGAAAGACAAACATAGAACACACAACAATACACCAAAAACTAAAGCCGGAGTAACGCGAACCCTACAAAAACCAGGGTGGGTTCAGGTGCTCCGGAAGGGTAAGTAACTACTGCCCCACTAGTGGCACCCGTCATGTTTCTCAGTATTCAAAGCCGGTGTCCTTGTGTGTAAGAATATAGTAAAAGTAAATATTTATAGTCAATTTTTTCTGCAGTGAAACACAGTCTGTTGCGAATTAAATCTAAACAGGAAACGATTTTTCGTTTATTTCCGCAGCATTAGGCATCTAAATCTTTATTACCATAATTACGTAATGTCCGTAGGAACAGTTCAAGTAATATTGTTGGTCGATTAAACGCCTTTTCATATATAACATAAGTATAAGAATACATATTATATGATGTTGATGTCTGGTATTGAAATAAAAGGCTTATGTCATAGAAATTACAATATTTTAACAACTATTTAGCCAGTTATAACCGAATTCGTCTGCAAGTAATGATGAATAATATATATCGCGGACAAAATACACATAAAAATGGAGTTTGTGTATATGTTCTAAGTTTTAATTCCAAGCAAAAAAATTCATAAACCATGTAAAATACTTTGTGTTTTGCTTTAAAACCTAATTGCCAACCGGACGAAGAACTAAGAAAAGAATAGAAACAAATTACCTCTCTTATATATAATATTTATTTTCAGCACTTTTGCATAAGATGTTTCACAACTTTTTCAACATTTTAAGACCCTGTCTCAGTCGCTATATTCAATATTTTAGATGTTTTAATCCTGCGCATTATTTAGCTTTCCGTAGATATCAAGTAACTACAGAAAAAACCATTCTAGCCCTCAATCCAAAATAAAACGAATACAGTTCGAGACAAACTTTTGTTAAGTGGTCCTTAACGTCAATTCTTAGCTTGTATTAGAATGTCTGTTTTCCAAACCACAATCTTGTTAGAAAGTATTATCATACAAATATTGATAACAAACGTAAGAATTTAAGAAATAAACAAATAGGTTAGCCGATAGACACTTAGTTATGTAACGTTTTGGAAAAAAGTCTACTATGTATAAATAGCCCATTTGTCAAAGATTAAAGGAGAGATCCTGATATTTCAGATGGTCATCCATTGACTCTGTTTCCAGCTATCTACACTACAATGTATTTTATAACCTATGATATGTTTCTTTGACAACAATTACTAGTGTTTGAATATATTTGATTAAATTTACTAATGGTAGGTTTAGAATTCCACAGATTTTGAGGTAAACAACACTTTATCCGGTTTAACCCCGCAACATATATGTGCCTGTCCCATGCCAGGGACCTTTAGTCCAGTGGTTGTTATTTGTTCACCATTTTAATAGATTAGATCGTTGCTGGTGTTTTTTGAATAGTTTTATGAGGGATTTTATAGGGTCCCTTTAAAGTTTTCGCTATGGTGTTGACTCATTGGTTAATCGTTGAAGGCCGTATTGGGACCTGCAGAAGTTAAGGTTCGACTGTCATTTGGTGGATGGCTGTCTCATGGACAATCATGCCACATCTCCTTTTGTTTTACTTTTTCAGAGGTTTTTTGCGCTTATATGATGCAAAGTATATTAAATGAAAGTTTGCATTTTAAAAGAAAAAAGTTATTTCACAACCATTACGAACATCAAAAAAATATAAAAAAAATTCCCAAAATCTTGTTTTTTGCAGTTTTTCATCAAAATAACGGAAAAAGATACGCTTCAATATGACAGAGTTAAAGCAAAAAGATTGAGTGGAAAATATGGGTAGGACAGGGCTTAATTCCTTGCCTTATCTTTTCCGTGTTAATTTAAAACAAATTTTGCTTTTAAAACGCTAACTTATTTTTTGCAACAGTAAAATAATTATATGATTTTGTTTACTTTTATGAAAATATGAAAAATATAAAACGATTTGATAAAAATTACCGGTAAAATCTAAAACCATCCAAATATTTTATATAAAAATGGGTTTTAACATGAAGAATATGAAAGCAGTCTTAAAACAGATTTTTAACATCCGTAGGGTTGGATTTGGGGGGACATAGTAGACCTACCTAGCATAAAGACTAGCATCAACCATTTCATGAAATAATCCAAACCTTTAAATATGCGATTAAAATTAACATATGAAAACAGTATCTCTAAATTTTCGTTGATTTGGATTGAGAAACCAAAAGAGGTTGATCCAATCGTTTATTAATCAGAATGGCGAGTTTCACTTTATTTTATTTATGTTTCTTTTTCTTTTAGAAAGTCATGAAGAATGCTCTTTTTTTGTCAATATTGCTGTTTTATTCTGGGCTGTTAACTTTAAGTGACGTCTTAAACGGAGGATTCCCTGAAGAGTTATCAGAATGTAATCTCTCTAATAAATGGAAAGCACACAAGTGCATACTGTCTAAATTTGATGATACCACATCGCTACCAGATGATGAAAAGCTACAGTTACGAATTCGGCAAGACTTTTATTGGCATCCAAAGAAAAGAATACGACGTGAATGCAGAGCTTTACCTAAAGAAGAAAGGCAGGCTTTGTTTGATGCTATTAATACATTAAAGAAAGATAAAGTGAGTGTAGATAACAAGTCGAATGTACAATTTTGCTTTAGAATATAACGAAATGGGTTGGTTAATTTCTTGCGCAGAGGTTGTTGGGTCATCCCATGCAATACAACATCACATATGTCATGCTCTAACGACCAAGGAATATAGACTTTTTTGCGACGGATTTGATGCTTAGGAATCCCAAAACAGGATGTTCATCTTCTTAAGCTTTGTTATAGTCCCTTTTAAGCCTTTTTACGCTGAAATAGACTTATAACGAATCTAAAAATCGACAATACGGTGCGTGTCTTTAAGGAAGCAGGAACTGCTTACCTTTTAGAAGCCCAAAGTTCAAAGCGGTTTTCGGTGAGATCCACATTGCTCATACTATAAGGTGGTTTGTTGTTTGTTTGTTTTCTTTCTTGGTTTAAATATACAGTTTTTGTTACGTTCAATCATGTTTATGTTCACAAGATTTCATGTCCATGATTGCCGTGGCTTTCGAATTTCCCCCAATAATTTGACCCTTCAGGTTTTTAAAATCCTCTTATGTTGCACAATTTTTTCATTCCTTAATATAATATTTCGTATTTGATTATTCCCTTAGTCTAGTATTTCATAGTCGTTTGGTTACTTGTGATTTGTTTATGATATCCAATCTGAAGAAACATTTTGAAACATTCGATTGAAACATAATGAATCTAAATGACTAAATACACATTTACTAATGTTGAATAGATATGATAAGTGTTTATATGCTGTATGTATATTTCAAGGAGAAACCTCTCTAAACTAGTTTGGAAATAAACAATACAAAACTTTTATTTTTTATGTTGAATACCTGCTAGGTATGTGACAAAGACAAAAGATGATGCATTGAAATAGGGTATTAGCACAAAGCCAATTGGAACTCATTTTCGGAAATCGGTTGACTGATACAACACATTTATGAGATTTTCACGTGTGGTCGAGCGGACATTATAGACTGATTACAAATTATAATTTCATACTTCGTGTTATGTACAAATGTTATTTTACAGATTGAAAGAACACTAAAAATCATTTTCTTTAATTCATTACTGTAATGAGCGCATTATTTTACAGTGTGTATAAAGACTTATCATAATTGTGTCAAATGTTTTCTTGAAGAGCCTTTCCCCGAACGTCTACGATAACATTGCTGATTACCATACAAACGAGGCAGTAGATTCAGTTCACTTTGGTTCTAACTTCTTTGGTTGGCATAGATGTTTTATACTTAAGTAAGTTTAGTTTTTCATATACTACGATTTACTACAAAGAATGATAAATAAGAGTGAATCGTCAAGAAAACAACACTAATACCTCATAAGAATTTGACGAAGGTTCAAAAATGATGTTCTGTTATATCTTATATAAATCAATGTCTTTGCACGCTTCGTTTGAATTGGTTCCAAAGCTTTATTTATCCTAAATTTGACACGTATCTACAAAAAAAATGATATTCATGCTTTATAATTAAGGTGTTGTCACGAGGTTTACGCAACAGCAAATTGATATACACGTATTTTAACACATAAAATTCGGTTTGAATTGTAATCATGTATATTTTCTGAGAATACGAAGGCAGTAGACGCTCAATTGTCAGAGAAGAAATTATAAGTCCAAAAGCCTATCCCTGTTTTTGAATGTTTTGTTCTGTTGTTTATGGCATGTTTATGACTATCATTTTTGAGTACTATCGATAGTTTGCTCTCCAATTCTCCTGTCCATTTTTGAAGAGCTTATGACATTTCCCACATATGTTTCACGTTATTTTCACATAACTGAGACCCTCAGCGAATTCAACAATATGTTGAGTTCCATTCGGATTGACGTTAACCCAGATTAGAGTTAAAAGATTCCTTTAAGGACAACCGTGTCTGATGAGTGTTGCGCGCAGTACAGGAGAGTGTTTTCCCTTCATGATCACCTAAACCCACTTCTGCTTTCTAAAGAAGTTTGTTGATTCCGATAATCGAATTTCGTGACCAAAAAAGGCAATAAATCAAGATAAAATCAGAAACCGAAGGCTTTGAAATAGTCGGAGAGATAAGCAAAACCAATGGAATAATCTTAAACAGGTCTTTAGAACAAAATGAGCAATCGCAAATTTAGAACTTTATAAGAAGGAGACGTATCAATACCGTCACATTACCGTCTAAATACTCTAATACGTTGTGTGGGTTATGTGATCGAAAGGGTTGTTCAAAATAGTATTTATATGCTCTATGTCGTTTTGTCACATAACTGTCCCATGTTAGTGGAGGGTGGAGTGCTCGAAGCATTTAACCCCACCACCCATTTTTGTGCCTCTCTCGACCCTGGGTCATGTAATCCACTGTTTTTATGTTTGAATGTTACTTTTTTACATTGCAAACTTATTTGGCCGATAAGTGTTGCATTGGATCAGTGTTGAATACCCATGTGAGAGATCAAAAGTGGACAGTCGAAAGAGAAAATTTTATAATCATATTTTATTTTAAGGGCCTTTTACAGCCTGCCTTAATGTAAAATCGAAGATATGTGTCTATTTTTGAAGAACTTATCGATACCAATCGGGATTTTCCTAAATATTGAACAGTCCATACTACTTGAACTACGTGAGCACCAGAACTCACCCTAGTTTTTGTAGTGTTCGTTTTACTCTAGCTTTAGTTTCAGTGTAGTGTTAATGCTCTGCGTACTATTTTTTGTTTCGTTTCATGCTGGCCACAGAATATGCATGAAATATTTTGAATAAACAAAGAAAGCATTGTGACTTTGCGCTGTTCCTTTGCCTGGAATTTACTTGTACATATGAGATTTTTGTGTCATGAATATTTACACCATTTCCCACCTTTTTTCTATTCTTGGTAAAAAGTTCAAAGTCGACTCTAGTATAGATGGGAAAAATCCACGGGTTGCCATAAAAACTTATTATGTATATAAAAAACCAGAAACATAAGTAAAATAAGTTATCTGAATCTTGTATGCAAACTACGAGGTGCTCCTGGTATACATTTCTCGGGTCTTTGTTAGGTATCCTTTATATCTAACCGGTTTCATTAATTTCGGGGGAAGGGCTGTTGGTAGTTTTTTTTGGGGAAGTATTCGACTGAAGTTCTGAACCCCACCCCTTTCATATATATTCTTTTAATGGGCAACCTAAACACACATATTGCGAGATCGAAAATAAAGTCATGCATTTCATTATTTTAATATATATGCAGTTTTTTTATATTCGACTTTTGAGCTATGTTTCTGTTTTATTATTACCTTTTTAAAAACCTTATTGCATGTTTATATGTGAATTTCATACCTTATATCATTCTGAGAAAAAAACAATACTTAATATTCCAGCGACACGTCCCTGCCCTATCACATGGAGGCAAAGATCTGAAATAAAGAACATAACCATGAGTACCCATTTAAGTTAGCAACTATTGTAAAGGTTATAAAACCAAATTGATCATTCAATTCGGATGCGAGATCTAACAAGGCCCACTAGGCTTCAAACGGATGTATTTTTGTTTAATATGCAGTTTTAATGACAACTGTTGTCCGTCGGTATGCATTTTAGAATATTGTAAAGTCCTCAACCTTCTTTTTTATTTTGTCTATTATTATAGATTACTTGGTGTGTTGCTGTTAGATTGACGATTGTAAGTAGAACAAAACACTTCATTTACTGAAATCCAATTTTTTATATTTCTAGATTTGAAGAGCTGTTGAGGAAGGTCAATCCTAACGTTACCTTATGCTATTGGGATTCCCGACTTGATCATAACATGAGAAATTCTGAGAAGTCTATTATGTTTTCTGGGGAATTTCTAGGAAATGCTAATGGTCCTATTAGAACAGGACCATTTAAGGGTTGGAAAACAATCAGAGGAATCCCCCTTGTCCGAGATTTAGCCAGTACCGGTGAGTTAATCAGTCCAAGAGATGTTGAGAATATACTTTCAAAGAAACACCATGTTCAGATCACAACTCCTACTTCCGATCCAGATACCAACGTTGAGCAGATGCATAACATGGTTCATGCATACATCGGAGGACAAATGAACAATTTTAATACCAGTTCACAAGATCCGTTCTTTTGGTTTCACCACTGTTTCATTGACTCGGTCTGGGAAAAATTTTGTACAAAATTAAGAAAAAATGGAATCGATCCACAGGACGATTACGTCATAATCGACAGTGAATATCACAAGCCAGACCGATACATGGACCACCTCTTTCCCCTGAAAAATATAGATGGATATAGTGACTACTTCCCACAGCACATATATGAATATGAAGATTACGCCACTTGTCCAGATTGTCTGAATTCGCCATATCTGAAATGCAATAAACAAATTAACAGATGTTATTCCATTGAAGAGCATGAACCAAAACGAATAGTTTTTGAACCTTCTAAGAGAATTGAAACAAATCATTTGTCATCTCCAATGGATGATTTTTTAATCATATCCGGACATAAAGATCTTGATTTGTGGGTTTTTGTTCCGATCAAAATTATTTTCCGGGATGCAGTTCACAAATCTTTAAGAGAAAACCACATACCCGGATGTGAATACTCCGACATAGATCCATCAATATGTAAAAAGTCTGCAGTTCTAATTCAATCGAACGGTATCTCATACCATGGAACGTACAAAAATTACATCGTAAATGACGCATGGATACCACAATGGATCTATGCATTTGTTGGTGTCCGGAATCCAAAACTCGGCAGAAGCCAGACATTTGTTAGTGTTACTGATAAAGCTGGCGAAGCATGTTTTCCATATTGTTTGTCTGAAGTAGAGGAGAAATATAAGTATTGCCCTGGAGTTCTTAATGTGACCAACAAAGAGCCCCGGATGTACTGGGATAACCTGGAGGAAGCAAAGCAGAATGGATTTCCATTTAATCCTCTACAACCAGATGTCCTAGATTCACGCATAACGTTGACGTTCCTCTGCTATTAAAGCTGTTTGATGGTTTAAGTGGCCTTGTTTGTACGCCAGAAAGCTAACATCATAGTTGTATGTTTGCTTTTAGTTCCATATGAACAGTTTCTGTCGAGTTATCCACTCTTGTCTGGTCCTATTGAAGAAAGGTGACTATTCAAAAGTTGAAGTCATCACGTTTGTCATATATTTTTGTATATAACCTTCTACCATTGTATAATTCGAGATGGACTCAATGCATGAGTCAGTCTTAGAAGTGTCTTCTGTGCATTTTATTCATGCTCATTTAAGAAAATTACCAAACATTTTATAAAGAAAGACCATAACCCCTGTAACAATGGTAACGGAAACTCAATATTTTATTGTTTTTATTGCTACAGTAGCCTCAGCTTTAAACCTGTCCTGTGAAGGAAAAAAAATGGTCGACAGGGCGATCAGTACAATAAGTCTCCATTGGAATGGCAATCGATCGTCTGCTGTAAAACCTGTTCGCCAAACTGGACAAATATCTTGTCAATGAGGAAGAAATCTTTTTGTAATATCTCTATATATGTTTTGTTTTTGTCGACAACAGCGTATTTGAATTGTTTTTCTGTGTCCTATTTATTGGATTCTTTAATCTTGATTTGAAAGGTGTAATTGGAATGGCCACATACAGGGTAGGAAAAATCAAATGTTTTGATGATATTGTCTATAATATCAAAATAAAAGATAATACCTAGAGTAAATAATTCGATCTTTAAGGGACAAGTAGAATCGCACTTTGCTTTTTTCTATATAAATGTATCAATTATTTTATGAAAATAGCAAAATTGTGCGCATTAATTCTGTTGTTGGGCTAACTGTTGCTCAAGGCACAGTCGGCAGAAATTTAGCCTTGCTGTGGACGAAGATATAGTGAACGAAGGTTAACCTGCAGGAAGTATTCAGTTATTGCTTTCGAAAAGTATATGAATGAAATAAGGTTTCGTTATCTTATTTCTTTCGTTAAATATGTTTCCAGATAAATAAGGGCAAGGTGGTCAAATTATTTGTCTTCTTTTATGCTCTTTATGTAATGTAATAAACATTTTTCCGTGGTATTCATTTGACCGTTGTATTCCAAACTTTGGTAATCAATCTCTTTAGCCGTATGTAAAGGGAAATGAATATCATATTACAATACAAAAAGGGATGTTGCATGATTGTGTACGAGAAAGCCATCGGGTTGTCCTTAAGTCAGGTCATCAACAATTGAAATATATCCACACCATAGGGGCAAGCTGATAAATATAAAAATAGGAAATGTTTGTCAATGAAACAGCCTTCACCAAAATGACAGCCGATAATAAATTTCTACGAGCCATATTAAAGGACCTCAATAATGATATAAAAATAGGAGATTTGGCACGATTGTCCGTGTAACAGCCTCCAGCAAATGACATTTGAATGTAAACTTCAACAGGTCCCATCACGGCCTTCAACAATGAACCTGAGTTCATACTATAACAAAAGCTGTAAGAGGTCCCGAAATAAAAAATGTGAAACTATTCATAATACACAACAGTCGACCTAATCAATTGAAAAATAGTAATAAGATAACAATATTTGACTAATCAAACAATGATAGGCACCTTAAGTATGCGGCGGGGTTAACGAAAGAAAGTTAATGGTGTAAATATTCATGTCACAAAAATATCATATATATAAAGTAAATCTCATGCAAAAAACAGTGCTTTTATTGCTCCTCTTCATCTCAAAGTTACAGTGAGGCCTTCAAAAAAAAAAGCAAAAACTCACATCTCACTGGCAATAGCACCAGTTTGGGCGACATTCTTCGCTAGATGTCGACGACACCACATCTGTCTGTCTGTAGCACACAATTGTAAGGTCAACAAATTACAGTTATAAACTGGGAAAAAAATCTAACAAAATTTGTCAGAAGTTGCCTGGCATTAATAAAAAAATCAAATACAACGTTAAAACAAACACCAGTCACACCAAGATTTTGTTAAATGACTTGGCTGTAAAAAAAAGGTGAGAAGGGCAGATAATAAACAGAGAGGAACCGGTTGGTGAGCGCTTAACCCCTCCTCCAACCTGGAATAAGGGAGTGACAAAACAGCAATGAAAGCACACTTTAAAAATCGATTAAAATGGATTTCACGCTTGAGATCGATAATGAAAACCAACAGCAACTATAATTAAAACTGATACATGGTACAACAAAAGTATCGACCTCGAAAGTACCCGGAACTGCTTTCTGCTAAATCAAAACCTAAAGGCAACCGACCGCTTCGGTGGTGTAATTGATAGCGTGCTCACCTCGAGGTCATGGGTTCGGGTCTAATCAATGCCATTAAAATTGGTTTTTGCTGCTTCTCCGCTAAACATGCAGCATTTAGGAGTAAGAGCAAAGACTGGTCGGCCCAGAGTCAGAATAATGTG
>JAULBM010347167.1:0-12304 GCA_032357055.1 Geukensia granosissima | reverse complement strand
TATCTCCGTTTTTTCTTTGCCGCACTGCCAGAGAGCAAGCAGGCGACACACGTCTTCCAAGGAAGACCCAATACTAAGTTGTTCCTCAGAAACTGTGCTAAATATCTGAAAATTGGTTTAATCAGTTGGCATGACAACAAGAATTTTGCCTTACTGCCTTACTGGTGCTTTATTTTGAAAACATTGATATTCAGCATGATTATTATTTTTTTTTACTAAATTTCAGAATGCCCTGGAGGTGCTGAGTTTCCCTGTAACAATAATGGGGTGTGTCATACTGGTATCAATGGTACTGGTTTGTGTTTCTGTCAGACAGAATTCAATGGTACAGCATGTGAATTCCGCAATGTAAATGGATCATTAAAGGCTTGGAGTAAGTTAACTTTGTACACTTTGGAATGGTGCTTTTAAGCTTTGTTATTATGAACATTTACAAGAAATCATACTCTTCACAAAACTGCCATTTAGCTTTATAAAAATGTTCTCAAAGAATTTTTTGCATTTGGAAATTCATCATAGCATAAATTGATATAGAACTGGAATTCAGGCATTTAAACAAATCACCTTTGATTTGCAGGTTTATCATGCCTTTATAATAATGGTGGATGTAGCCCTAATGCCTCATGTGATGATTCCCAAGGTGGTAGAGTTGTCTGCACTTGTAACCCAGGTTTGGTTGGTGATGGATCTCAATGTCAGAATCCATGTGAGATTGATAATGGAGGTTGTGATCTAAATGCTGAATGTATATTTATAGTAAGTAACATTATGGTGTAATAAAATCCTTATAAATTTACCAAAACTGTGTCCAGCATCTCCACCGACCAACCAAGATGGCTGCCACAGCTAAACTTAAACATAGTAGCCTATGGGAAATGCTCTTGAAAATCTTGTCTGAAACTTATGAGCCAATTGTAACTTAACTTTGAAGGAATGGTCCTTACATGGTCTTCTACCAATATTGTGTCTGCATTGGTGTCTACCAACCAAGTTGATTGCCACCGCCAAACTTAGTTCAATATTTGACCCCATAGGATATCAACTTGAAAACATTCTTGTCAGAAACTACTGCTAAATGCAACCAAAATTTGGTGGTCCTCTACCAAAAATTTATCCAGCATTCCCCATATCACAATCAAGATGGCTGTGGTTACTAAAAATAGAAAATGGGGATATATTTTTGTCTGTAACATAACCAAACTTTGGTGGGATGGTCCTTTTATGGTCTTCTACAAAAAGTATGTCTGGTTGCCAGAGCCGAACTTACTTTAGCATAGGACCCTATGGGGAAAGTTTCTTTGAATGTTATTTTCAATTTATGTTGAGTAGTCCTGCCTGCAAACTAAGTTGACTGCCACAGCCAGACTTGTTGTAAAATAGGAAATTTCACTTAAGAATCTACTTTTTTTAAACTACTTAGCTAATTATCTCTTCAAAAATTCTATACAACATTCCTTCCTGGCAAGGATCATGGAGGAATCTCAGTTAGTTGAGTGATTCAGCCTCCTGGGAGACTCTGGTTTTTTATAAAATAATTTAATATATACTGCTGATTTCACTGGACTTAATTTTCTAGATATGTTGAATGAGTTTGTATTTCTAAACAGGTTAACAATACATGTATTTGTTATGAGAATAACTCTTGAATGCTGGGTATGAAAGGACGAGGGTTGTTAAGGCCCTTTTTTGGCATAAGAATTTTGTTAAAAAATGAAAATTGGCTAATATCTATAATTTTATATTTTTTGTATTGAATAATGTCTATAAAAAGAAAATCCGACATAATTTTAAGTTCAATTAGTTCTACAGTTGTCACATAATACATAGAAAATGCCTTAAATGTGAAAATACTAAGAAATCATTTCATTTGGTGCAATATTTGATACAATTTTGTCGATTTTAATATAGATTGCACAAAAACATGCTAACCAAACTTTGCACAATTAAAGATCTATCAATTACAAATCATTAGTTAAAGGGAAAGACCACCTTTGTAATAAGCTGGCTTCCTATAAGAAATCATACCTATGTTAATACAAATAAATAACTTTTAATACAAAAATTCCTTGTGTAAAATGCACAAGGCTGTGCAAAAATCGAAATCTTCAAATTACATGTAGGTAGTCATCTTGTAGAACTCTCCTGCTTGTAAGGCATGTGTAAGGCAATTTTATTGATTATTGCCGATAGCTTCCGATTACGTGTGACGTCACTAAGTCGGTTTGTAACTGATGCTGGACATATAAACAAAGAATTTGATCTGTCAATTTTGAACTAGTTCATTTCAAAATCATGCCATACTGTCAGGCTTTTAAACCTACTGCACAAAGGAAAAAGGTAAATGTTTGAAAATTTTTTTAGGTCATCCATGATAAGACAAAAAGTGCCGACAGTATCCATTTCCTCACAATCCATGACAAAAACACCAGTGGTACTGCAAATCTCTTCTTCTTTTACTGCATTCAGACACCTTACTACATAGTTCCTCAATCTTTTTCTCTCTAAATTCCAGCTCGAAATTATATGGAGCAAGTCCAAATTTTTACTTTTTCTTGACATCATACATGATTATCAAATGTTTACCTATTCACTTTCACTTTACAAACCGACTTCGTGATGTCACAACTAAACCAATCATGGCGGCGCACATTGGCGCGGGAAATTCAAAAACCATATTTTAAAACAGTAAATTATAAGTATAATTAGTAAAAAGGGCAGATTCATATTTTTTTATTTGATTTTCATGACCAGTTGACCAATAAGCATTAATATTTATAACTTTTAAAAAACATGGTCTTCTCCTTTAAAATATCTTTCATATCTATTTTGAACAAAATACCTAAAAAAATTGAGTATTTTTACCGAAAACGTAAAATTCTTGTCAAAATAGCCAATCATACCCTTTCATTTTGTCGAAATGACGAAAAATATATACAAGAAAAAGTAATGAATTATTAAAAGACAATTATTAAACAGCATTTTCACAGCAACTTGTTATTGTGTCACAAAATCTAAAATTTAGGCCAAATATGGGGCTTAATGTAACTACTCATTTATTCCTTATTTTTATAATTAAGACATAACTTACAACTGTGTGACTTTTACAGGAAGGATATGGTCGAAACTGTAGTTGTAATAGTGGATTTGAAGGCAGTGGAGAAACATGCTCAGTGGTAAATATGTTTACAACATTATTTCTTTTATTTAGACAATTATTTATTTAAGGCACTTTTCTTATGGAACATATTTTATCTAAACACAATTTTGTAAGATTCTGCATTTCATTATTTCAGTTATCGTCTGCTCAAAAGTGCCAAGTAAATATTTCAAATGTATAATTTTTTGTGGTTGTTGACTTATGACAGTAGTCCACTTAATTTTGAAGATATTTTGTGTTGGAATTCAAAGATGTGGATAGTTGATTAAACCAACTTGAGGAATTGAATTACAGTCAAATTTCAGTAGCTCAATCACTCAAAACAGCAGTTAAATACATTGTTAGAGAAATTATGGTGTAAAATCACAAAAGCAATATAGACTGGATCTTAAGCAATTCGAAGTTTGAAATAAAACTAATCAATTTATTTATTTAATAAATAGCTTAAATAGCATATTAGTTGAAGCTTTTTAGCTCACCATAACCAAAGAATGTCAGCCAGCTGTTGACATCACTTTGCATCCATCATATCTTGTCTGACTTAATTTTACATTGGAACCTGTGAATGATTCTAGACAATAAGTTCATTTATTGATATTGATCAGAATTTCAAGATGGCATCCATTGCCTAAATAAGTTTAACATTGCATCCCATCAGGAATTTGTTTTCAAACATATTTTGCTGTCTTGGTGCCAGTTTTACATCAGACCGACTTATTTGACATTAGCATTTAGCCTGTATTAGGCAATGTTATATCAGGTGAGAGATGCTACTGCGAGCCTCTGGTTTGCAGATATAAATATGATAAACAACATACTGTTTGTACATCAGTATAGTATGAGACACAATAATCAGCACATTAATATATATGGGAAAGATAGTCTGACTTGATGCAGGCAAAAATTATAGTAGGGTTTAACTAGTTTCCTGAGTATTCTAACCTACCCTCGCCTGTATTATTACATGTAATATGTTTGTTCATTGTTTCAGACTTTACATTTGTCAGCCTCAAAGCCAGTCGCAGTAAGTTTTGCAATACCGATAGTTTAATGAAGAACCATTCTTTTTTCTTTCTTTTTTTTAATTAACATAATAGTTTATGTATTGCAGATTTATACATGAATTGTGAATTGCCCACTGAAACCTAACTTACTGTCGGCGCAGTTCACTTCAGAAATCGGCTTTTTTAAATTTAACCATATTTCAAAATGTTATAGATTGACCTGTGCGTAATAAAAATATAAGACTTACTTAGTCGTTGATAAATTATCCATAGCTGTACAAATTTATTCGATGGTTTCTTCAAATCTGGGTAGGTTGCATTGTATATGGGATTTTGCATTGAAAGGGAGATAACTCACTTTTGCGGGTTTTCTTGAATTAGCTATTAACAGCACCTTTCAGATCACAAGTTCAAATTTTTGGTTATTATATGATCAGATAACTATAATTCACAGTTTAACACCTTATATATGGTTAAGCAATCATAATTTAGGAAATTTGATTTTTAATGCACTAAAAATTTACTATAGAAATTTCCCCATTCAAACCAATTTTTCACCAATAGTAAAAAAATCTCTTAGTGAAGAAGAAAATATTTTGCACTAAAAATGACGACATACCTGGATACATTTTCAGTAAAAAGTATGCCATTCAAATCCCATTTTAAAACCTTAAAAATTGTAAAAAGGCCATTTCCGAAGTGAGCTGCACTGACCAAGTAATTTCAACTGTTACTTGGTGGATGGCTGGCTCATGGGCAATCATGCCACATCTATTTTTAAAGATCCTGACTGTTATAGATACATATACAGTCATATTGAAGTCCAAATAATTATGACGTCTTCTTCGGATCTTTCATTTACTATTTTTTTGACGATCCTAAGAGAACATCAAAATTATTTGGACTATGCAAATTTGTGGACAAGCGTTTTTTGTTTGCCGATTGTTATGTCATATGAGACTACCCACTGTATATGAACTAAGAAGGATGTCACGAGTTTTAATTTGACGGTTAAAGAATTAAACCTTTAGGAAACAACAATTCTGAAGCGTCCTCTTCCTCTTGTTCGTTAGGAAGCGGCTGTGCAGCAGCCATGGCGTTCTCTTAGAACTGATGAATTGGCAAAACCAAAAGAAGTTCCGAAAAACTCATATCTGAAAACCAACTAAATGAACACGCTACAACGTTCCAAAGTTGGGCAACTTGATTTACTTTAACGAAATTTTCCAATTCAACGACTATAGTGTAATTAAAATTTCTTTGTCACAGTCGTTACTGTTTTCATAAAATGGTTGAAGTTTATGTATTCTGTATTTTGTAAGTATTTATAGAACATGGAACATATTTGATTTGAGGGGCATCATGAAAAACACAAGATAATATTAACATTGTACAAATAATCAAAATTTTAAAAAATGAGATTTGAAAAATGCTTATAATATGATATTATAAATTGACATTAAGAAACTTTAAGTGCATTAAAAAGAACAGTATCTTCAGAAGAAAACATGTAAACAAATTTCTGTTCATCATTTCAGGAGGCAAAATTCTTGACTGTCATTAATGATATTAAATAAATTTCTCCTTTCAGATGTACATGTATATCACATACAGATACAATTTATTTCATCTCAATTGAACCAAAATTACATTTATCACAAAGTCAAATTAACCTAACAACCTACAATTCAAACAAATTGAAAATATAAAATAAGCAACCCAAGTGAAGCAACCTTGTTTTTTGGTTATAAGCAAGAGGCATATAAGAGACTATAAATCATGGTGATGTTAAAAATACATGTATGAGGACTCAATCTACAATGTTTTTACCACTCCTAAGTCCCTTGTTCAACTTTTGGTAATTTATGTGGTTTGTAATGTTTATTTTCACGTATATACTATATGTTTTGGATTACACATTGTATAATGACATATTGTTCTTTAGCTGTGCTTTATCCTAATAAATAATTTGAATTTGAATTTGAATATATCTTTGTGTTGTGTTTTTGTCTTTTTCTGAATTCCCTGTCTGTCCACTCAGCGAATGTCTTTCAAAACCTCTCCACCTGCAATTTGTTATACCTTTTAGGAATTAAAATATCGACAGTGAATGATTACTACAAGTTTTCTTCAGGCAATAACTATGGCATAGAAAGCAACAAGTTTTATATAGAATATTGAAATCCATTGTAACCCTTAACCCTTAGTGGTTTCCAATTATCAACTGATGTTTTGAATTTTCATCCACCACATCCTTGAGTAAGAATTATTCATTTTCATTTTTCATTGGGGATCAACCATTCTATATTTTGGGGGAAGGGTATGGAAGTAACTCTGGATCCTGCATTTTTCACAATTTTTAATCTGCCATTTTTTTCTGTGTGTTTGATTGATTAGATGGTGCTTAACGTCCAGTGGCAAATATTTCATGCATATTTAGGACAAAAGAATAATGATGATTTATGAACCCTGCTTTGTACTAGACCGACACTCTGAGTCGGATTTTGAACGTGCTAGCTGACGATAGCAACAGACCGCAGAAAGACATGCCAAATTACCCAGACACATTAAACTGACTCTGGGATGACTAGTCTTTGCTCTTACTCCTTTATGCTGCGTGCTTAGCAGAGAAGCAGCAAATACCAATTTTAATGCCTTTGGTTTGACCCGGCCAAGGATAGAACCCTAGACCTTCCACACTCAATGCGAGAACACTAACCATTACACCACCGAGGCAGCTCCAGTGTGTTTGTGTGTCTTGATTTTTTCAATATTCAATACCATTTGAATCCTGGGATTTTGCAATCCTGCCTTTAATTTCACACATTTGAGCCTATTTTCACCAAATTTTGAATCTTGCCTTTTTATTTCCAATTCCTTCCATATCCCATTGATATCAACGGATTGTTACCTTACATTTAACATTATGTCAGTTAAGAGTTTTCATGTCAGATGTCTTGATAATTGGTTAAAAATTTCTCCTTAAAAGAACACATTACTTTTACAGCTTGCCTTATGTTGAGGATCTTTGCCCATTATTGAATGTCTAAACATAACCTGTAGATGTTTATAAATACTATTTGGATTGCTTTTTCATAGACAATCAAACCACATCTCCTATTTCTCTATAACCTTCATGTGAAAAAGGAAATGGGATGGGGTGGAAATTAAATGGGTAGGGGTTTGGGCTGGATTCATACCAATGTGACTCCATACCAATATCATGGATCAGGACCACTGGAATAAGGTAAATTAAACTTAATGCATGAAAACTTAAAGTTAGGGATTAGCTAGAGAGAGGAGATGGACCATGAAATGGGTAGGAGTTAAGGCTGTACTTACAAAGGCCAATGAACAGGACATGGTAAACTAAACTGCATGTGAAAAACTTAACATGATTGCCCAGACAAAGGGGACAGAAACAGGAAATAGTTATGGGTCTGTGAAGAACTGATATGAAAACCCTAACAAGATTGCTCATGCATAAACGAAGGTGACAGGGCCATGAAATAGGTATGGTTTTGACTGTATTTATAGAGATGCAACTACACACCAAGGACTAGGACTTCTTGATTGATTAAATAATTGAAGTTGCTTAATGTCCAGCAGCAAATATTTCTTGCATATTCAGGACAAGGGCATATCAATGAGTGATGATGAATGAACCCTGCTTTGTACTAGACCAACATGCTGAACATTCTCGCAAAAAACAGTTTGCAGGAAGACCGGCCACTTTTCTCTGACTCTGTGCCAACCAGTCTTTGCTCTTACTCCAAATGCTGTGTGCTTAGGGGAGAGGCAAGCATAAAATACCAATTTTATTGTCTTCGGTTAACCTGGCTAGATCACATGACCTTCTGCACTTGAGGCAAGCAACCTAACCGTTCACCACTGAGCAAGTCATGGTAAACTAAAGTTCATGCAGAAAACTATTTATGCATGAATGAGAGGTTTGGTCATGGAATGAGTGTGTAATCTAGTCTTACATGTCCAAATAGCTACATGTCAAGTAACAAATAAATCTGAATTTTCAAATTTTATTAAGGTTAATGCTGCATTCATAAGTAAAGCTTTAGATCTATTTCTAGCTCAAATAATATTTCTTCATAAGGAGTAATGTAAATTTCTTGGACTTTTATAATCTGAGTACAAATTCAAGGATAAAAGGCATATTTTAAAAGCTGTTTAACTGTGGAAGATTTTATTTTGTGTACTAAAGTTAAAGCTGTTTGAATGCTTATAAACAGATGTCATAACAACCTACAATCATACTGAAATCATTATGATATCAAAAGTTTGAAATACTATTCACAAAAAAGTACAGTAACTCAAATTAAATTTCAACTGCCAACTAATTAAATAGCACCTTAATAAAATATAAGCAATTGAGATTATTACCATCAACACATATGAATGTTAACATTGAGAAAAAAAATAATTGGTAATTTGCGATTCTTACGATACATCAACATATATTCTCAACATTAAGACAGTAAACATTCTGATTATTTAGAAAATTTGCAAGAACTCATATCACTTCAATGCATGTCATGTTTGTTTTATATTCTCTTCATAATTCATAATTTGGGATTTTGGGGCTGAAATTGGTACTAGGGTTAAACTGATGCCTATTATTGCAGATACCATTAGTATACAAATGGATAAAGAATTTGGTAATAATGACTTGTTGCATTTGAATAAATATGAAATTATTTTAATTTTTTGTTCTCTATTACCGGCAACAAATTACTACAGAGATAGGAGATATGGCATGATTGCGAATGACACAGCCATCCACCGAATAACTGTGGAAATTAAACTTCTACAGGTCCCATTACGGCCTTCAATAATGAACCAGTCTGAGTCGGTACCATAACAGAAGCTGTACAAAAATCAAACAATTCACAAGTCGACAACAAACCTAATCTCTTGAAAAAAAAAAGTGGTGAATGAATAACAATAAATGACTATTTAAATGATGATAACCAATGGACTTGGAACTTAACTGAATAATGGTGCTAAAACTGTTATCACTATAAACTGGAGATGTGAGCTTTTAAAACAGGATTTTATTGGGAAACTGAAATTAAAAAACAATCAATGAATGTTTGATGCCAATAACTCACAATCTTGATGTCTCTAGCTGTAAAATGATCTCCATACAATTGTAATGGATGTTTTGTATAAGTCCATCCTGTTACATAAACTCAGACTTAATGTGACTTTATCATTACTGGGTTATTCAACAGACTAAATTTGGTTTAAAAAACTTTCACTTTTGCATAGAAAATATATAGAAGCAACAGATTATAGTTTTTTTTTTCATTTTCAACCCAAGTAGATCTTTGAACACATTCCAACACAATCCAAAGTTATACCAATTCTGATTTTAGTGGAATTTAGTGGATTTCCATCAGGAATGAAGAGTAAAAGTTTGTTGAGGACTATCAGAGTATCATTTAAACAACAGAACTTCTCTCACCTTGGTAGATTTCTGAACAAATTTACCTTGAGGTTCAATCAAAAATTAAGTCATTCTGAACAGAAATTCAATATGGGTGCCACAACTATATTGAAATTCTGATCAAAATGAAGGTAAAAGTTTGTAGAGGAACATCAGATAATCATTCAAACAATAAAACATTGTTTAAGACAAAATTTACCTCTGGCTGTAGTGGACATCTAGAATGACTGACTAGATTGAAAAAATTATCTTTTTTCAAGAACACAATCCAAGGAGCAATAATACAACAAATAATTTCTAATAACTGAAAGAAAATAACCATCACCTAAAACCCGTGACAATGACTTATTTTTTAAACTTTATAATTTCTTTCTACAGAAGAGAATTTCAAATAAAAACTGTAAAGGCAAAAGATTATCATTTCTCATTGTACATGTACATATTTATCTTGTATCTCTGCAATTAATGAAAAAAATCTTTTAAATTTAAGAATAATCTCACATAAGAACAAATATAACTGTTAATGTACCTAAATATTTGCAATTCAACACTATCTTTAGCACAATGTACACTTTTATTTCTTTCAATTCAATACAATCATTCAAATCTTTCAATTCTAATTAAACCTTTCTAAAATTTTGACCAGAGGCGTATAGTCTCCTGATCTCGGCTGGAGCCTCCCACAAATTTTACAAACAACCCAGAAACTCCTGCATCCGTTTCCGTCTCCTGCAAGGAGTTAGAATGGCCTGCGCTTTTCAGAATCACAGTTTTTAGGAAAAACTCAAGGTATATCCTATATCCTAAGTCTAGTCAAATTTTTTCAAATATGTTTAAATTTTTTTTTATTTCATTGTCATTTTTATGATATTTTGGTTTAATGGAGAGGGATGTTTGTGGAAAGCAAACAAAACCTGCACAATAATTCCTTGGTGGTTCAAATAACTTGTAAAGTGCAAGTGGTGTTTACTCGGTCCTGAAATGCAAAATGGAATTTATTTCCATGGCACTAGATCTTTGTCAGAAGAACTTTATGCATATAGCGCTAACCTTGCAAAGTGTTTAAAATGTTTATTTCTAAATAATAAATTTTGTATCAAATTCCAGCTAAACTAGGCTATGAGTACAGGGAAGATAAAGTGAATGCTACAGATATTCAATGTGAATTCAGATGTATTTTGAAAAATATTTTCTTTAAAATACTGAAAAAGCAGAACTATAACACACACACATGTGGGTCCTCCTGAAAACCATGAAAATGGCATATAGACAACATAAACGAATATTACATAAAATATATTTTGGTAATACTTAATTGTGTATGAAAAGAAGGAAACGATAATAAAGAAGTTTCCTTGTATTTCAATTTATTTTGCGTTCACCAAAAACGATGTGAAAATCTCCCTCAAAGTACTTTTTGAAACTTGACACCTCTGATTTTGACATTTACATTTACATTATGAATGGCACTGCAAAGAAACATATATTAACACAAATACAACCGAAATTCTGTGTAAGATCTATCAAAATCAGTACAGTAGTTGACAACATAAATCTGATTTTAAAGTCATAATATCCTCAGTGTCCGTCCATACAATTTAGGACCATAAAATCTGAGATAATTAACAGCAAACAGTAATCTCATACAGAGTATTCTTCTGTCAGAAATCAGTTGTCTTTCTTCTCTTTATCTTTCCTATATTTCAATGGATTTTTCTTGCACTTCTGATAAACAGTGTTCAGTTCAAAATCTCTGATGATACCTTCCTAAAACAGAGACACATGTATATGTATTATATAATGTTATTGCTTCTATCATCATCTTGAAATGAAAGAATAGGGAATATAGGCTAGAAAGACACAATACACATCTCATATACCTTCAGAAAATATATTCAAAAGCGAAATTTAAGTGTGTGTAAAGCATTTCCAGACACTTTATTCCAACTCTGAGCCAAACAGTCTTTTCTCTTACTCCTAAATGCTAAGTGCTTAGCCGATAAGCAGCAAATACCAATTATGTCTTTGTTTTTAATCAATTAGGGATCAAACCCACAGAATTTTAGTTGAATGCCTGCCTCTTGAATAAGTAATTTGTATAAAATTTTCTTTATAAAGTGTCATAGAGTACCTGAATTAAGAGCTATATATTCAGCAAGGCGTGTGTAAGAAAATAAGAAATTGCTGTCTATTTCTTTTCAGTGTTAAATTCAGTTACCTTTGCAAAGCTATATCTGACAACTGTTCCTTTAGGTGATATAAATGGCTTCCTCATATCTTCTTTTCCTTCTTTAAACAGTATAAGTGTTGGAAGTTGTTTGGAAAAAGATCCAACATCAATGTTAAATCTAAAAAAATAAGGATTCCTGTTTTGTTAGATCATTAAAGTTGTCCTATGTTATGTCTTACAATTCAAAGGGCCATTAAAACCCTTTTTGGCCCAAGAATTTGGCAAAAAATCAGTTGTATAAAAAGAAAAAAAAATTCTTTAGTTCAATTGGTTCTACAACAGTCACATGGCATATTGAAATCATGTTAGATGTGAAAATACTAAGAAATTACTTAAATTGTAACGTTTTGTCAATTTTGATATAGATCAAATATAAACAAGTCGATATGTGTCCAATGGACACTATGCCCCGCCAATGATTAGAAAAGTTATGAAATACAATTAATGCA